>KZ819707.1:0-82621 GCA_003144235.1 Violaceomyces palustris | reverse complement strand
ACCCTCCTCCCCTTTCTTCCTCCGCAAAAAGTTCAATCTGATCGTCGGTCGCTCCGGATTCATTCTAACTCCAGTTGCCTCCTTGCCTTCTCAACCTTCTTTCCGTGCAAAAAAAAAAAAACAACAACAACAACAACAACAACAACAACAACAAAACAAAACGCACACCCACAGCGAGGGAGACAAAAGCCTGATGCAATCCTTCTGCGACGTCCCAAGATCAGGACAAGGTCAGCTCCCCTCCAACTTTTGGAAGAACCCTCACTACAAGAAGACCAGCAGCTGGGTCCAGATCACCGGCTGCATCAACCCCAACGCTGGAGGGAGGCTTGACCCCAACGACGGCGGAGGTCAGTACGACTCGAGCGGCGGTGACGGAGGTCTCGGTAACCCGAGGGGATCGAAGTGCACCGGTTACAACCACTACGTCGAGCTGGTCGAACCGGACGTCGGCAGGGCTTGCATCAGGTGTTGCCAGAACTACAACGATTGCAGGTTGGACAGGGACACCTCTGGTTGCCCCGCTGTCATACCCGGCGACTACAGTTGCTGATCGCAGCTTGGTGAAGGGGGTTGGGCGAGGTGAATCGATTCTAAAGGAATGAAAAGAAAAACATCTTCGATCGATGGGGGCCACCCGTCGTCGAATTCACTTTCGCCAGAATCCTCGTTCCTTTCCTACTCCCTCACCTGCTCACACCATCCCTCGCCACACGTTTTGGGCAGAGGAGGGGGGGGGCACTTCTTCTATCATCCCACTAACCGACCGACCAAACACCTATCCAGAAGACCAGACCTACGCAGCAATTTCTTGTAATGATATCTTCTTTAATTTTCTCTTTGACGAGCGAATCCAAACGGACCTTTTTTATTCATACTTTTATTTATTTTTTTCACGGTGATCTATGAACAAGTTCTCGCACCTTCCCAAACCGTGTATTCTCTTCAGAAACGATCGTTTCGAGCAGAAAGAAAGGAGGTCGCTTGATATCGTACTTGACGACGGACCCTTTCTGAAACTGCGCGCGATGAAGCTATGGACGAGAGGTTGGGGCAAGCCCTTCACTCGTCCAAAGCGCCGCACCTTTGGAGGACCTGGAGGAGCTTCTCGTTGTCGTTGACTTCAAAGTGACCCAAGATAATGTCCTCCACGTTGACGTTCTCCACTCCCTCTATCCCCTCGAGGCCCTTGCTACCAGCGACCCTGGGCAGCGAGCCGTTCCTGAGTTCCTCGACATTGATCCCGGTCCCGAGCCAGGCGGCGATTCGGCAGACCATATCTTTTGAAGAGAAGGCGTTGACAAATCTTCTCTGCACAACCGACCTGGCCTTCCTGAGCGTCGAAGGCGAAGGTGTGATCGGCGCCGAGATGAGGTAGACCGAATCCACCAGATGAGAGTTCTCGGCCGGATCCTTGGACAGCTCGAGCAAGGCGCTCAGGATGGTGGCGGCTCCGAGCGACGTGCCGATCAGCACCACAGGCCTGTGGCCCTGGACTTCCTTCTTCAGCGTCTCGGCCAGGATCAGACCGGCCTTGTGCGATTTGGTCTTGGCCCTTACGAAGGCTCCATCCAGAGTCGCGCTCGCCGCCCCCATCACCGTTAGCGGGAGGCTGGGGAAAAGGCCAAAAGGTAGTCAGTGTATTTGAAGATGGCTAGGTCAGTGCAATGGTCACGACTGGCGGGAGAAGCCAAAGAGAGGTGGGGTAGATGAGAGAATGCGGCCCAAGTCCACTACGAGCAAATGGCGTTGGGGCATGAAGGGGGAGGGGGAGGTACTCACCTGAGGGCAGCAAAGCTTGCCAACGCTGTCCTCTTGAGGACCTCTTCGACTGCCTTTTTACCACCGCTCCTGAGAATCTGATCAATCAGGTAGCCCCTTAGCGCTGTTCCGGCCTCGGTCATCATCTTTGACTCGCACTTGATCGCAAAGGCGTCTCTGGCGTCGAGCGAGTTGGAAAACGCCCTCTGCCAGGGACGGATCTGCTCCTCTTCTTCCAGTATCAGACCCGAGCAACAGATCGAGGCGTGAAGGCTCGGGATGTTGACACCTGCCTTCCTAGCTTCGTTCTCCAATTCGACAAACTCGAACGATTCTATGCCTTGGAGCCTCCTCCTGACTCTGTAGCTGGCTAGGCCGCCACCGCCGAGGCCGAAAAGCGTACCGAGCATGATGATGCCGCCGCTGGTAGCCAGGAATGAGACACCGGTCAAGCCGACGAGGGCGGGTGCGACGATTGGAGCGGCCAGGCCGCCCGTGACACCGATCAAGAGGCCACCCGCTACGAACCCTCCAGCTGTAGCGGCCCACTTCCCCCAGCTGGCTTTACCCTTCTCCCTGGCGACCGCACTGGTGGAGTGTTCGTTCATCCATTCGGACCTTGAGGAAGACGAGCCTTCAACTTCATCGAGACAGCCGGATGCCTGCCTGATGGTACCTGTCTTTGGATCCAGACTGGCGCCCGCAGGTAGGCCGTCAATCAGATCTTTGCCGCCTTTCGAAGTCGAAGCCTGCCTTCCTTCTTCCATGATGAAATAAATGGATTGAGCCATCACTTTCTCAGCCAACCACACCTGTTTGCCGTGGATTCCCATAGCTGTGATAGCCACGAAGATGATTGCCCTAGCCTTGGCATCATAGTGGCAGATTTCGTTCGGCTTGACAGGTTTTCTTGCCCTTCTAGGGATTTGTTGCTGCTGCGCATGTGGCTGCTCAGTTCTCATCCCCGCCTGATCAACCTCGCTCGAATTCGAAGCGGCTTGGTGGGACCCAGGAGCGAAAATGTCCATGCTCACGGTTGCAACTTTATCCCAACCGTTCGTTGCACCTTTGGCGATGGCTCCGAATGCGGTTTTACTGGCGCCCGCGAACATTTTCCCCGTACCATTCAAGTCCAGAAAAGTAGCGGATCGCCGGTCTGCTGAGGATTTTGCCTTCTTCTGCTCCTCGATATCAGACTCTGGAACGAGACTGGACGAGCTACCCGCGGTGGAGGAATGTTGCCGAGGTGGCAGAGGTGGGGGCACCAACTTATCAGAATCCTCACGGTGGGATCTCCGTCCCGTCTTAGCGTGCACTTCTGAGCCTGTCCCCCCCTGAATGCCAAGGTCGGTATCGCCGAAGAGCATATCCTGCTCGAAAAGCGTAGTACTTCCATCCTGAGACCTGAATTGACCCAAGCCGAGCGCCACGAGGAGTAGCTCGTGTGCTACTTCAAGCTCCTGCCCTTTGCCTTCCTCGAGAGCACCCTCTATCCCTTCACAGGGGGCAGAAGTCAGACCAGGGACAAAAGTCACAGGCTTCTTGGCCTGCAAATTTTCGTAGGTGTGTTGCGCAACCTTTGAACGCGGGGAAGGCTCGGGTTCTTCTTCCTCGAAGTTCTCTAGGAAAGTGGGGACGCCTCCGAGAAAAGCAGGTAGAGAATGATCATTACAAGGAACGGAGACATGATCGGCAGAAATAGCCGATGATTCCGAACGATGGAAAGGATCAAGACCTTCAGAATTTCGCTCTTGCAAGTCTTCCTCGTCACCACGATCCATTTCGCTTCTTCCTTCAGCTGCCGCCAGATTTGGACCGACTGGATCAGCAAGATGGGGGTTGTTCCTGACGTGGGAACCGCCGCTCTCAATCTCTGGCTCGAACTCGAGGTTGGGTATGGGACCTTCGTCTTCTCTCCCCTGAGCTGCTATAATGACGTCCTCCAGTGTGGTTGGGCCGGGAGGAAGGATCTCTTCTTGGATCCCGAGATGCTGGCAGGAGGCCGTTAGGAACTTTTGACCATATTCCTCCCAGCTCCTTGCCAATTCTAAGGCGGCGCTCTGAGACGAGCTCTGGTCTTGCAGCTGTTCGGATCCCTCGAGTGACGTACCAACCAGGTTCCGCTGTTGTTTCGTGAAAAGTTTGATCTGCCTATCGGCCAAGGCCTTTGCCCTTCGTACGCACCGTTCGACTGCATAATTGGTAGCTATGCAGGTGGCCAGCCTCAGGGCCGGTGACCATTTGGGCGAGTAGGAGTTGAGGGAGGAGAGGTCCAGCTGGGGCATTTGATCCTTCTGCGAGGCGAGCGAGATCTTTGATCTGGCGGAGGAGAGCATACTGACAGTATTCGTTCCTTCTTCGCTCGAGTTAGACGATTGGGTTCGAATAGAGTCCGTCTAACCCACCCAGCCCTTCCGAAGCGAAAGGAAGAGAAGGGAAAAGCAAAGTGCCACCGTCGAGAGAATTGACTCGGAGAAAAAGGAAAGACTTTGAATGGTGAGGTGTCCAGGCCACAGAGAGTGCGAATCTGAACGCTTTCGGTGGGAGGTGACGCTGTATGTCGGCGCTTGTCGGTGGCAGAAAGACGGGACTGCCCCTCCGCTCCGCCTCCTCTTGAAATGGATTCAGGGTTCTTTGTAGATTCAACTGGAAGTTCCGAGAATGCGGGGAGGCAAGGGGCGAGATCTGATCCCTGTGGCGAGTGGCAGGTGGGCATGGGTGAACCAAGCCGGTAAGGTGAGATGAATCACACTCAATACGTGGATTCACCAAATTGGGATCGTCTAACTGGATTCTGGCCATCCAGGTTGACTGTGTGGACCTGAGAGGCTTGAGTGGAATAATAATATGTGGAGGTGGTGGCCAAAGTTGAGAAAAGAAAAAGAAAAACCCATGCTCGTCACTGACACTGCCGATCGCTTCCCGATCTCGTACGAAAACTCGATCTTCTTACGTCAGCTTTGGTCGGATCGCTAGTGGCGATGACGGTTCATGCTGAAGAATCGATTACATTCTATGAGATGGTGAACTCGGGCTTTAATGGTAAATCGGTAAGATCTAACATTATGAACAACTGCTTCTAACCTCTCGTTTACTTTTTTCCACTCACCACCCGAGGCGTTTGGTCCAATCACAATCGCGGGTTTTCAAAGACTTCGTTCTGACTATGATCTTTGCCGGACACGTCCGGTCGACTTTGGCCGTGTCCATGTCCATTTCCCAAAGGCGATTCCCCTCGACTCTTTAATAATTAGGCAAGGGCGGGTGTCGAAGCCAGACAGCTTACCAAACCACATTCCCGCTTTGCTCCTTTTAACCACTTTGGCTAGTCAGCGGTCAGCCAGCCAATCCGCTCTCATTAGTTAACACACACAAACACACACACACACACACTTACTCACTCACTCACTCTCTCACTCACGCTACTCGCCAACCAACCCCCCTCCTTTTTTTCAACCCCCCTTTCCCCTTTCACCCGCCTTTTCCCTTACCCCCCTCCCTCCGCAAAACAAAATATATACAAAATCCTTCCATCCTCTTACACCATCTTCGCCACCTACCATCATCACCAGCATACACTCACTCGCTTTCCAAGCCAATACCCGCAACTCTTCGCACACCCTCTCACATTTACACACAGCACTCGCTCACAACTCGATTATTTCTTCCGACCGATAAAGAGGTCTTCTTCGCGTTCTTCACACCTTACGGCTAGTCTCAGTCAGGGGTCCTTAGGTCCACCTCGATAAGAGTCCCCACTATGTCTCTCTTCTCGGTTTCTAACACTGTGCGCTCGGCTCTCTCGAGGCCAGTCGCCGCTGGCAGCAGCAGCAGCATCATGGCCAGGGCTGCCTTCTCCACCTCAGTTCCAGCTCGCCTCGCCACGCCGACCTCGGATCCAAAGCCCAAGAAGCTCAAGGAGTTCAAGATCTACCGCTGGAACCCGGACAAGCCAGCCGAGAAACCATACCTTCAGTCTTACACCCTCGACCTCAACCAGTGTGGTCCCATGGTTCTCGACGCCCTCATCAAAATCAAGAACGAGGTGGATCCAACCCTCACCTTCCGACGATCCTGCCGTGAAGGTATCTGCGGTTCTTGCGCCATGAACATTGACGGTGTCAACACCCTCGCCTGCCTCTGCAGGATCGAGAAGGAAAAGGAGACCAAGATCTACCCGCTCCCACACAGTGAGTGCCTCGGCCGTCCTTATGGCCTGAGCCCCCTTTCTGAAGATCCAAGCTGAAGGTCCCCATATTCATCCTCCTCGCATTCTCCTTTGTTCTTCTGCAGTGTACATCGTCAAGGACCTCGTACCGGATCTGACTCAGTTCTACAAGCAATACAGGTCCATCGAACCATACCTGAAGTCGGCGAACCCACCAAAGGAAGGCGAGCATCTACAGTCGCCAGAGGAGAGGAGGAGATTGGACGGTCTGTACGAGTGCATTCTCTGCGCATGCTGCTCGACATCTTGCCCTTCGTATTGGTGGAACCAGGACGAGTACCTGGGCCCAGCCGTGCTCATGCAAGCCTACCGCTGGATGGCCGACTCGCGTGACTCGTTCGGAGCTGAGAGGAGGGAGAAGCTAGAGAACACCTTCTCCTTGTACCGATGCCACTCGATTTTCAACTGCTCTAGGTAAGTTTTGCTGCCTCCTTTGATGACGAATACTCTACGTCTCCATGGTGATAGGAAGATGCTGATGGTCACTGACAATCATCATTTTTTTTTCAAAACCTTCCTTTACGGCTAAATTTTTTTCATTCCTTAATTCACGCAATTCATCTTGATCCATTCACAGGACTTGTCCTAAGGTGAGTGATCCGCAAAAGCATGACTTTCTGCTTCGTCAGTATTTGAGAATCCGAGTCTTACACTTTCTGTCTTCACTATTTGCCCTTCGACTGCCACATAAACTTACCAGGGTCTCAACCCAGCCAAGGCCATCGCCCAGATCAAGAAGGACATGGCCTTCGGACCACCTAAGAGCGACGCAGCTCGCCCAGTCGTCGCCGAGTAAAACATGCTTTGCTCAGCTATGCCCGCAAAGGTTGACATTTTGTTCTTTCACTGTTTTTAATCGTCACACTTTGGATCATCCCTGATCAAGATCAGATGATGACTGTGAGAGCTCTTACTTCCGATTGATGTCTGTGCGATCCGAGACGAGAAACACGCGAAGGAAGTTGATGCATGTATGACTTTGATCATTGCGTCAAGAGGTGAAACGACACCATACGTAACCCTCTCGTGTAGCTAGAACACGGAGCTGTGGCCAGTTGGACGCAGCCAAACAACCACCAAGCAACCCCATCCCCTGCTTGTCCCTCTTTCACTCTACCTATGTTTCCGGAAGTCATGTATGGTTTATGAGCTCCCTGAATCCTTCCGCGTTCTGACATTTGAACCCTTTCGGGATGTCTACTTGGAGTTTTTTCTAAGATTGCTGCAGGTGTTTTCCAACTTCTTCCTCTCGAGTTGCATCGCGTCGGTAGAACCCGGACATTCGTAGTGCAGTACTCCTCCCTTCCTCAAAGCCGTGATTTCCCGATTCCACGACCTGTTCCCCTTTCAGGATTCATTCTGCTCGTGGATTGGAATGGCTCGCTGAGTCGAGGTCGCCCTCACTGAAGCCGTTCCTCGACAACCTTCCCGGACTCCCCTCCTTCCACACAAACACCTCTGCACGATCCGGCCCTCACCGTGGACACGGGGAAAGATATGAGGCTGCTCCCGGTCTCTGGTCATTTCCTTCCATACATTCCCCCTTTCCTCCCCTCCCCCTCCCCTTCTCCTTCTTTCCCCCACGATGTAACTTGTGTGGACACGATCGTTTGAAAGGGGAGGGGGGGGGGTTTCCAACCCTCAAAAGAATTTCAACTCTAGAATGAAGTTCATGCTGAAACATTGCCTTGGGGTGCTGAGGCGAGAGAAAAAGGAAGGGGGGGGAGGCAGAGAGAGAGGCAGAGAGAGAGGCAGAAAGACAAAGACAGAAAGAGGAGAGGAGGGGGCGGAAAAAAAAAAAAAACCTCCTTCGCTGGGCAGCCCCTCACCTGCAAGCAAGCATTGGGATGGAAGATCCCCCCCCCCCCCCCCCCCACATCTTTCATCCATCTTATGCCTTCTTCTTCCTTCTAATGCTTACTGGGATGGAAACCTTATCGATGGAATGTCGGAGAAGGGAGGGAGTGGGAAGAGGAAACGGAAGAGGCAAGTGAAGGAAAGGTGAAGGCAGGGGAATGGAGGAAAGGCTGGAGCGGAACGATCGATGGAGGCTTGTAGTTTGACTGATCGAGGAGAAGGTAATGTTCATGTACATTTCAGACGAGGTTGATTGGTGGGCGGTAAGATGAATATGGGGTTGTATGCATGGGGAAAGGTAAAGAAAGGACGAGATTTTCGCCTATTGAGTTCTCCTTCTTGGTTGTGTGGTAATCGGGGAGCGAACGGGAAAGGGTGGGGTGGGTTCCTCATATTTTGAGACCAGAGGCTCATTGGCGGGCTAGAAGCTCATTGGCGGGCTAGAAAACCTCGGCGATTGGCCGTAGTGCGGATCGATGGCAATCTGGGAAGGTGACTCAGATTTGCCGCCTGCTGGTGCTGGGCTCTCTGTTCAAGCCGCCGTCGCCAGGACCGTTGTTCCACCCACCATACTGGGGTGGAAGTTCGTCAACCGCTTCTTCATCGTCCGATTCAGGTTGAGGTAGAGGACCACCGTCCGCATGCATGACGACCCTTCTATTGGGGTTCGCCGTTGGTCGAGTCTCCTCGTCACCTGGCAATGCTCCCTTTCGAGGCAGCGGCCCAGCGTCGGCACGAGCTGCTTGCGCATTCGCGTTGGCACCAAGGTAGGCGGGATCCACGTTGGCGAAATCGTTGCTGTTGCTGTTGTAGTTACCAAACATGGAGGAGGACCCAGAGCCGGTCGAGCCACCACCAGTCTCCTCTGCCGGGTCGATCTCGTCCTGATTCGTAGCACGTAATCTGTAAGCAACTCCTGCAGAGCTGACCGACGACTGCCGACCATGGAAAGCGGCTGCGTTGACTGGCAGAGGTGGCTGCGGCAACTGGTGACCCACCACGCTGTGGCCCTGATAACTCCAAGATGGGTTGTGCTGAAGTGGCGACGCATAGCCCGAGCTTACTCGAGAGTGAGACGAGGAAGGCCTCGCAGAAGGTTCCCTGGCAAGACCGGCAGTCCCTAACAAGTCGCCGTAGCTTCCGTGATTACTGTTCATCTGGCCAGCGACGGGAGTTTCAGGCATTGCCACACCAGCGTGGATGCTGCTCTGCCCGGCAAAGCTGCCGGGACGTCCAGTGGAAACATTGGTCATCTCATGCGAAGTGAAGGGTCCGCCTTCATTTCTAAACTCAGGCGACTCGTGGGTTGGGGCTGGCTGGTAGGTGAAAGGCGAGACTGAGTACGACTGCGGCACACCTCCGTCCGGCCTCCTGCCTCTGCCCACTGTCAAAGCTGCCGCGCCAGCAGCACCGTTCTCATCCTCGTCACCGTCGAGGTCGACGAAGTGAGCGTCATCTTTTCTGGCATCTTCCTTGGCCTTCTTCTGCCTGCGCCTGTAGAGCAGGAAGGCAATGCCGCAACCTACCATCACACCGAGTGCGATGGCACCTCCGATGGCACCTCCCGCTATGGCTCCTACCGAGGTACCACCACCGCCGCTTCCGTCACCACCGCCACCACCGGTATTGTTGCCGTTAGACGCGTCGGCACTGATGGCACCCGCCAGGTTTTGGAAAGTTGCAATGTTGTTCGAGACAGGGATAGCAAGTCTGGTGTTCGAGTTTGGAAGAACGAAGTTGGGAGCCAGGCAGCTCCTGTCAGATGAGGGCCCGACAGTGTAGAGTTGCGAGCCTCCTCCACTAGCTCCGCCGGAAGCGTCCCCGAGCACAATCTGGAACTGAGTGCCTTCAGCGAAAGGCACGGTCGAGTTGTAGATGAAGGTGGAAATGTCGCTAGTAGCGGACTGGGGAACGTTGACTGTGATCGGGGTACCGTTGACAGGAACCCAACTGATAGTGAAAGGTCTGGTCCCCCTCCTATCAATGTTGTAGAAACGAACGGTTCCACACTGGACCATGTTGTTGATGCCACCAACTTGACTATCGCCAGCCCAGACCCAGCTCGATTGCGCCGTAAATGGGTCGCAGCTGCTCGAGGATCCAGAAGGAGTCGCAACATTCAAGGGGCGAGTTGTGTTTCCATTCCCCAGACTGTCGGCGACGGTGACGACAAAATTATTGAAGGTAGAGCTCTGAGCCGGTACACTGTACTGAAAAGTCAACTGCTCGGCGTTCGGTTGATAGTTGCTGTCGACTCGAAAAGTTTCGACTGTGAGAGGCAGTGGGGAAGTCCAAAGGAAAAGGTCAGAAAGATCTTGTCAGCGGAGGAGATCGTTCCCGTGCGCGCCTACAATGCGAAATGCATGACCATCTTGACCGAAGGCTCATCTTCATGAGCGTCGGTCGCCTTCGGTCACTCAGCCAAGCTGGGGCTTCCCAATCGGACAAGAGTTCGGATGTAGGGGAGGGAAGATGTAAGGTGGCAGTGAAGATCAGAGCGATAATTACCTGAAGTCAGGAGTCCGCCGATCCACACCGTGTACGGATATGCATCTCTTTGTGGCACCCACGTGACGTTCAGTGGTGTACATTGCTGGCTGATCGACGTAGATATGTCGAGCTCTCCTCCGAGAACCGCGGATGAAAGGTAGACTGACGCCAGCAAAGCCCAGATGGCGGCACGGCCTCTACTTGCCCCCTGCATCTTTCTTGCTGGTGTGATTGAGATGCTTGAAAGCGATGGTTGGGATGAGTGACGACAAGAGCTCTCAAGCACGCAACAAGGCAAACTCTGGAGGACAGGAGGAAGATCGACCAGGTCCTTCTCTAAATCGATTAATCTAATGCAGAAGCTCCTCGAGTTCGGTTGGATAGCGAGTGATGAGAGGACCTGGTTCCTTTTTTTTTTCTGTCTGAGATCCTTTGATTCGACACAGAAACAGGTTCTAATCGATTTTGCTGATCTCTGGGATACGTTGGGTAGGGTCTTGATTCGATGCGGTCGTGCTGAGGATGAGTTGTTCCAAGGGTATGGTGGTCGCTCTCCGAAGGAGGCGGCAGTTTCCAACGTTGCTGGTCAGAGGTGAGGCTGAATATTGGGTTGGCACAAGGCTGCAAGTAGAGCCTTGGAACAGTAGAAAGAGCGAAGAGCACTGATTGGAAGGTTTTCACTTTTACTTCCACCTTTTTTTTCTTTTTTCTTTTTTTCCTTTTTACGAGTAGGGAATCCAGGAAGTGTCGGTGGAAGGATGGCTGATGGCGACCAAGGTAGTTGAAACAGGCTTGATCTCCTCCGAAGTCAATGCTGATCCTACCAAATGATGATTCCTCGCTTCGACCCGCAAAAAAAGAAAAGAAGAGTTTACTGTTTCTCCTCTTTTTACTTTTACACTTGTTCCACTCTCACTCTCCCGCCCTCGGTGTTGTCTTTTAAAACCTTTTTCTCCCCCTCACCTTGGACTGGGATTGCTGGCAGGGGTTGAAGATGGCGAAGCAGTGATGGTGTCAGGGTGGTGGAGCTCGGTAAATCGGTTGCAGTCTCAGATGGTGATGGGGGACTGGTTAGGTAAGAAGGGGTGGCTGAGATGGGTTCCGTTTCGCGACCACCGACGGCGACGAGCGAGTGAGTCTTTGCGGTCTTGTGTGGTTGTAGGTGTGGGTGAGGACGAACTGATGAGGATGGTGGCGTCTTGGTGTGAGGTCTGATTAGAGAGGAACACGGTTCGCAAGTTTTCCTTTTTTTTTCTCTCCTTGTTTCCTTTCTGTTTCGTATTGCCTTCACCAAAGTCGAACGATATTCAAAAAGCACTCCTCAATGTTAGCCGTACTTGGGGTGATAAAAAGCTCTACGAAGGTGGGTCACAGTCGCAAGTGCAACCACTAGCAACTCACTTAAACCTGGTACAATAACTTTTCAAGCTACGTCCTCAGCTTGAGCATGATCCCGACATTTCATGTGAGCCGTAACCACCGACAGACCAGGAAGCATGCTGGGCGGAAAAGGAAGAGCGAGGAAAACAGGAGAGTTGAGGAGAGTCGCGGGTTATTACGCCAAGTTGAAGGCTCGACCTTGCTCCTCAAGTCACCGTGGGGGGGGGGTGTTTTACCCCTCTGTTCGCACCTTTCGTTGAATGCTAATACCTGTAGCGACTTTCCTCCCCCCTCTTAAAATAGAATCCATTTTATCAGAGTTCGTACTTGTTTAGATATCGTACGTGTAAGTTAGAGTCATAAATGTCCTTCTTTATAAGTCAAGTCACAGGGTAAGAAACTTCCCACCAAGTGAAACAAGGAAATACAATCTGTGCATCGCGAACACAGCCGAAGGTGAACAATAATAGTCGGCGGTGAGCGTGTGAATATCTGTCAACAGTGGTGTTAGTCCTCACGAGAGTCGTCTGTGAAATTCCAAAAAAGCGAGGAACGTGAGGTGAAGCAACATCGCATCTGGCCTGCACGGGAGGGGGAACCCCTCTGAAGAGGTCCACGGAGAACGATGAACAAGCTCTGATCGGTTCTCCCTCTTGGCCCTCGCCCCTCTTGCGGGGGCTTGGCGAAAAAGCCAAGAAGAACAAAGTGAATCCAAATTGGCAATGAAAGAGGCTTTTTTTTCTTTTTCTTTTTTTTTCTCGCTTAATACTCAGCATTCATAATTGTATCTTGGATTTCCGTTCTTAGGTTCTGTTGTCTGTGTGAGTTATGAGGATCGAGCCGGCGCGCGCCCCACCATGGCCACCTCCACCACCTCGAATTCACGATTCTTGATTCCTTTGGCGCAAAGGAGCAACAACGTCGATCTTTCAACCACTTGTGACTTCCTCAGGCTGGCAAGCCAACCAGTTGCGCTTGCTGTAAGACCTCTCGTAAGGATCACAGTCACTTGGTGGCGGGTTCTTCGTCCTGATTTTGATCCCCTCTCTCATGAATTCTGGGTTGTGGCTCTTCGCCTTTTCTCATTCTTCATCTTGATCATCCAACTTTCGACCTGCGGCTGAGGCTCACGGTCTCGAGTTGGGACTGGCTCCTTTCCCCCTTCCCTCTTTCGTTGAACCGTTTCCCATCCAAGTCGACAAATCTCGATTGCGTATCCCAACCCTTTTTTTCCTTTGTCCCTCCATTCCTTCTAACCCCCCCCTCTCTTTTCCTTCCTTGTTTCCCATTCCTTTGCTCCCTCCGATCCCTTTCCGTCTTGCTCCCTTCGTCTCATTTTTAAGCCCTTGCAAATGGTTTTTCAAGCGCGATTCTAAGAATGATTCGATGCATCTCTCTACTGGCGTGCGAAAAAAAACGAAAAAAAAAAAAAGTGAAGAGGAGGGAAAGGGGCGAAGGGAGAGACACGGAAGGGAAAAACGCTTGGACGATTCGCTTGTGACGCCGCCCTAACCCTCTCTTTCTTAAATCCCCCTTCGTCGTCGAAATGGGCTTCGATTATGCTTAACAAGGTAACTCGAATATCCTTATGCACAATAAGAAATTACGATGGCTGATAACATTTCGTGATGAAGAACATTCATCGCTTCCGTCCATATTCCGATTTATTAATCTCTAACCTCATACATAGGTTTCGACTTGCTATGGCATCCTCCTCACCGCTCACGAGGGAACTCCTACGACAGGGTGAGTGAGACTGAGCGATGAAGGGAAAAGGAGCAGGGCGACGAAGAGTGGCATCTGTCATCCCCCTCAACCATCCGCGATCAAGTCAAGGTTCTAACCATGTCTCTCTCCGTCTTTGGAACCCCCCATGAGAGCAACGATCCATTCAATTCGTTCCCACTCAACCGCCTCTCATTCTTCACCTGTGTCTTTCTCTCATGCCATCTGATTCGTTTCAGGTTCCGATATACCCCTCCTCCCTCAAAGCACATGTCCTTTCAAAACGCGTGGCCATGGATTCATGAGCGCCCGCTCACAATCATGAGTCCTCCGCATCTCCGCCCCCTTTTCGAAAATGAACAAACACATGAAACTTCTCCTCCAGAATGCCCAATGGCCCACTCACTCGACGAGAGAAACCCGTAGCGATCTTCCTCTGGTTCAGAGTGGGTTTCGACCGTTGGCGAGATGCAGAGTGAGCTCTCGAAACCCTTTTCCTCTTGATTCGACTCCAACCGGGTGCATGCAAAGAATAACATGAATGTTGCGGGAGCTCAACCTTTAACGAGTCATTCATCAATCTTGTCATCTTAAAGATTAAATTGATACCGTCATCATTTTTAATTTCACTGCTTCTAGTATTATGATCATATGAAGATCATTATAGTTGGTATACTTTCGTGCTTTATCTGCAATAACGTCAGAGAGACTTATCCTGGTCCATGATGTTATTTCTACTCGATCAACTTCTTGTAGACGTGCTATCCTATTTAATGAATTCGTGTCTTTTCAAAGCGACTTCCTGACCTTCGCCCTTCTCCAACCTCGCCTACTCGCTACGTAAACTTCTCCAAAGAGCTCACCAGGCCCTTCTCGCTTGAGCGAATGGTTCGGGAGTGGGTGTTGGGGTGAAGGAGATCAAGAAAGCTCTTCTAATGAACGAGTCCACATACACATAGAAGGATGCGAGGCGATCCCTACTTCGATCGATTCATCGACGCGCTAATCATATTCATGGACCTCTTTTTTTCTCTTCCTTTAAAATGGGGAAGGACGCAAGAGCAGCATTGTGGGAAGGTGCGAAAAAGAGCCACTCTCTGGTTCGGCACTCTCGCTTCCACTTCCACCTCTTCTTGGGTCTTGGCAACCGATCCCACCCAGACACCGAACTTGATTCGAGAGTGTGAGTTGTTGAAGATCTTACCCCTCCCCCCCTCCCCCCGTGCCTCGAAGATCGGCCCGGCTCCTTCCCTCTACTACATCAAAACCGAGTTTGCGGGCAATGAGCTGTAGCCCAATTCTGTTGTTCGCGCCCGCCCGAGCTCTTGGCTGGATAGGCAAAAAAGGGGAGGTTATGAGGAACGGTGTATGGAAACGTCTATTGTAGGGAGACATGGGATAGGTTGTCAACCAGTTTAGGGAATCTTTCTCCTTATCTTTTCTCGCGAAAGGATTCCCATCTGCGGATGTGTTTTACCGGGATCAAAATCTGTCAAACACCTCTGCACAAACCACGCCTTGCCTATCCCATCCCACTCGTGTCCCTTCGCAACTGCAACATATCCGCAAACCCTCTACCTTTGAGAAGGAATGTTTTACTGTGGGAGGGGTGGTTCGATGAATGCAGGTGGCGGTTGGGGTCTGGGAACGAGATTCAAGAACAGTTTGACCCCTCTCTGGACGCTTTCGAGAGTAGGAGATGATCTGGGGGTGAAAGAAGAAGAAAAAAAATTGGTGCTAAAATACATGTGTTTTACTCAGCTACTGGCACGGACGTTATCCGGTCGGCCATCGAACACGAGGTGATTACTGCCTTTCTTTGTATCTACCTCCCTTCGACCTTCCTCCAATTCCCCAAATCATGCAGCGGAGACACTGGCTGGCGGCGTCTTGGCTCTACCGGCCACGACTCCATGCTTGCCCAACTTCTGACAGACATCCTCCAGGGATCCAGCCGCTCTAGAGATTTGCGAGTCCCACCTCTTCGTCCATTTCGAGTCGAGGTCAGCAGCAACCGAATCCCACAACCCTTCGATTCCATCACCGCTGCCACCACTTCCTCCCGCCCCCTCGACCCCAGCTCCGAGAGAACCACTCGACGGCTGGGCCTCGCCTCCAGGGCCGCTGTTACCCAAACCACCGGCCACGAGCCCGGTTTCGGACTTACGATCCTGATCGACAAAGAAGAGGACGCCTCCAGTCGAGCTGCCGACCTGGTCGATCCATGCCTTCAGCCTTCCTTGAACAATCATCCTCCTGGCCGTCTCCTCGGCTCCTTGTGGGCTCAAATCTAGCAGTGACCCCAAACCTGAGAGCGTGATGTTAGAGTAGAGCCTAGAGGCACTCAGTAGATTGTGCTCGATCATGGCCCTGTCAAGGACAGTGCTTGGTGCGTGCCGCGTTGAAGCTTTAGGCCGGTTCAGAGAAGGTGAGGATTCCATCTCGGTGTCATCGGTGGTGGTGGAGGATGAAGATGCTGCCATCACGGCGGCCGACGAGTTTGACGCCAACCTTGCAACCTGATGAGGAGCAAGAAGTTTTTCAAACGCCTGGATCTCGTGAGGCCGGATGATGTGTTCCAGGAAAACCTTTGACAAAATCGTGTGCTGAGGCAGAGAATGCGTCCTCTCATCCCTTATCAATGTGGCCAGTATTCTCGACCTCTGAGGCCCTGCGGGGGAGAGGATGGAAGCAGTCACGGCGGCAGATCTTCGAAGATAGCAAATTTTCAAGGGTAAAGTGATTCGAAACATGAGAGAACGTGGAGAAAAAGCTAGAACAGGGCTTAGGCACTGAGGTCTTGAAAAAGAGAGCGGGACGGGACTCACAGCATCATGTTCCTTTCCCCTTCGTCGATTTCCGCGACGTAGCTTAGCTCATGGTATCGAACGCTCGCCTCCGAAAATCTCCTTTGGGCGTCGTAAATCCTAGCCTGGCACAGCTTGAACTGCAAACCCAGCACCTTGGCCTCCTCGAGTTCCTTCATCCTCCGCTCTTGGTCCTCGTCCGAGCCTTCCTGATTGGTTATCTCCATCTTGCTTGCATCCGAAAATGATCCCGAGCCAATCACCCCTGGCACGTTGTGTAACACCATGCTGGCTCGCTTCAGATAAACATCTGCGCCAACCGGATCGTCACCCTCCAGCAAGAGCCTCACGATGCGCATATACATCTTGAGCTTGAACTGATCCGAAACGGTCCTGTGGCCTGAATCGAGAGGGATAGCTTGAAGCACCCTGGCGGCTTCTACCCAATCTTCCTCCGACTCGAGAAGATCCGATAGCTGCGAGCGCAGCGCCGATGCCTGGAAGAGAGAAAGGAGTAGGGAGCAAGGAAAATTGGATGAGAAGCGCCATTTAGAGTGATTCACTTTCGATCGGGGATCACCTAGGCTGTTTTGAAAGCCAGGCTTCAAAAGGCGGGAGGTACTCACTTGCTCTTCAAAGCTGAGCACCCGAGGTTGAAGTTTCTCCAGCGCATCTTCAAGAACCTTTCTCCTCACTTCGGGATCAGTGATGGCAGGCGCGCTTCCGTCTTCTGCCTCGTCCATCCTGTCGTTTAACCTGTGATCCGACACGATCTTTGCGATCTCTGCCTCGAAGTTTGTGAGGACCTGCCGGCCAACGATGAGGCCCCCACCCGTCGAGTTGAGGTCATTGAAGACGGCATTCTGGAGGTAAGTAGATGTAGCGATCTGGAGCTGGTGGGGACCGTATCCGGATGTGGGAGAGTTGAGGATCGCCTTAATCAACGCGTGGTAAGAAGAGGGCCTTGAAGCATTCGGCTGCGAGGAGATAGTGCCAAGCTCATTGACGAGCTCTTCGATCGAAGAAGGCATTCTCGTGAAGCGAAGAAGAGGAGAAGGGGGAGATGATGGTGGTGGGAGAAAGCTGGAGTATAAGCGGAGAGAGGGAGGGGGAGAGGAGTCAGCAGTGGATTGGGCTCCGGGAAGCGAATGATGACCAGGTTCGAGCTTTGCGCCAAAAATTTGGTAAATAGTTGATGACGACGACGGGGTCGAACGAGAAGTGGAGGAATGTGAGGCAAGTGGAAGCAACACAAGGGAGGCAGGGGCGGCGGCGCTGTTCGGTCCTTTGCTATGAGTGATCACGACCAAGAGTGAATAGACGCACGGTACTGTTGTGGTGTGATGATGATGATGGGGGCATGAGGGTGGGGGGAGGGACGGGATGGATCGTCAGCATACTTCTGCGCACGGTCCCCGCCCTCCTCGGGAGAGCCGGTATGATTCTGGTATCACTGTGACTGTGACTGTGATCATGAGTACGATTCTCGTTCTTATTACAATTGTGATCGTGATGGTGAGGGTGATCCTGATTTGGACTCTGACTTTGGACTTCGTTTCCCTTTGCCTATCAATGATTTCCACTTTGACGGTCCACAGACTGCATGAGTTGAGACTGGTCTCTTATTCTTTCGTCTGTGCTTGGCTTCCGGTCACTCCGTGTGCAATCAATATCATGAATGTGAATGCAACCAGCCTTCCAGCAAGTCTCTCCTCTTCCTTCCTCCATCTTTGCCACCCCTACTTCTCTTCCTGCTCCAGCGTTCTTCCTCCCCTTGCCCTTCTATATTGCGATCTCAGCACCCTTCTTACTCCCTACCTACTTCGCCGGCTTTCCGCTGGGAATCACCCGGAGATGAGGAGTGGAGGAGGAGGAACAGGAGAAGCAGCAGCAGCAGCAGCAGCCATCGCCATCGCCATCGTCACCATCATCACCTGCACCTGATCGAATAATCTTATTCACCCTAAACTGACGCAGCATTTATTACTTACACACCGTTCGCGTGCACACGGCTGCACGCCCGTGCCCAGGTTCAGGTTCTCGCTCAAACAATTCTACTGTCCCCAAAGCCACGACAGCTTGGACTGCTCTTCCCTGCTGTTGGAAGGACGATGGACGAGACTCATGATATCACGATAGCTCCTTGCTTGGCCCATCTCCTGAGGCAAATCCACAGGCAGCAAAGGGGTGCTACCACTTCCACAACCACAACATCATCGTCCTCGCCGTCTTCATCATCTCGATCATCTCAAACCACACCTTCTCTTTCCTCAGCCTCTACCTCATCTTCCTCCTCCTCCTCCTCCTCCTCCTCCTCCCCTTCCTTGGCTGCCTCTGCCAAGCACCCTCTTCTGCCGAGTCTCTTTTCCTTCAAATACAATTTCAAACCCGAGTCGATCTCCTCGTCCGCCAGGGCGGTTCTTCACAATCCCCAATCCACGGCAACCTCGGATTGGAAACTGGAATTCTCCAACCCTGGTCATGCGAGCGACCAGGCCGATGGCTCGGCTAGTCAGGCCTCTTCTTCAAGCCGCGTGGCCCACTGCTTCACCGGACAGCAGCATGCTTCCCGTCACCTTGACTGTATTCTCGTCTGGGACCCCACCAGCCGATCCTACACGCTCGACAGGCTTGCATCCACGTTCTCGTTCAAGTTCGACAGGTCCAAGACGACCCTGAGCCAGACAGCCAAGGACACCCTTCGCGGCGAGCCAAGGATCCCAAACAAAAAGCGGAGGGCCACAGAAACCCACAATGACTATTCCTCGCCTTCTGCTCACGCTTCTCCGATCACGCCGAGGTCGACCAACAGCCTTGGTGTTCACAATGTGGGCTCAGTGCAACGATCCGTGCCAGCGTCGAAGGCAGCCTCAAACCTGCCTCTGTCAAATTCACCCGTTTTTCTCCCGTCCTCTTCTGCAAGCATTTCGGCGACCAAAACGCGGGGTAGATCTTCACTGAGGGCAAATGTCAAAGCTGACTCTCCTTACTTACCTCCTGGGGTTGAAATAGAAGAGTTCGATATGCCTTCAGTACCAGCTTCCGCACCCGTCTCAAGATCAAGCTCGGCTGCCTCAACCGGCAAGAGGTTCCCCTTGGGCTCCCCAATACTGTCTGAGAGAAGTTCTTCGACATCTCGAATACGAGCGAGGGACACTTCGAGAGAGGGCACATTAGGATCCCAGAACTCCACGCTCTTGGGCAGCCCTTCAAGAGGACCAATTCACTCCCTTCCGAGGAAACCTTCGAGTCTTCATGCCTCCGTTTCCCGACAAGATGCATATGAAACGCCTTCAGTGTTGTCAAAGCAGGACATGTCACTCCCTGAAACAAAGGGTGAAGCTGCAGAAACACTATCAAGCAAGGAAGACAGAAAGTTGGCACATTCGGATCGATCCGATCTTGAGGCAGAGAAACGGGAACCATCACTTCGGCGAGCAGGTCAAAAACGAAAGCGTCTGGAGCCAAAAGAAGCAGAGGAGAATCACAGCGATCGGCTTGGCGAACGTGCATACGTCGATAGCACGAATGCTGACGACGAGGTGGAGGATGGCGATGAGCTGGCGAGAGCCCTCGAGCTGGAGATGGAGCTCGAAATGAATGTAGATTCCGAAAAGGAAGCAGAGATTCCCGAAAATCAAGGGAAACCGGGACGAACCCGGCTCACTGACAGCCCGGAGCAACATGAGGAAGTGGATATGGATGACATCCTCCAGAGCCCGGGCGCCATGTCACCAGCGACTGCGACTGACATGACGCCGAATGCTTCCCAAGAGGGTGTAGCTGTCATCCTCTCGCCTGCCCAAAGACCTCCGCTTGGATCGACACCTTCATCTGTGAACAATCTCACGCCGGCTTCGGTGTCCTCTGGAAGATTCAGGTTGAAGAGGCTGGCGAGGGCTACCAGTGGACTGTCAGAGGAGAGAGACAAGACTCCGAGTCAAGCCCCAACACCTACGGTCAGGACTCCAGCTCTGGACACCGCCAACATGGTGGATCCAATGGTATTACATGAGGCGCAAATGCCTTCCTCCACTTCGTTCAAGAACGAGACTTTATCAACTCCGGGGACCCCCGCCAGCAGTCTACTGAGGGATGAATTAGCATCGCGAGCAAGGACAGCCCTGTCTCCAGCCATTGGCCTGGGCCTGCAAAGCACGGGAAGTGGGATCACTCCGAATTCATCTCCCAGGGTTGAGTTCGACCTGTCCCAGTCAGTCCCATCACCCAAAACACCAAAGCCTGTCTCGACCGGTGCAGCGAGTGCCAGTGTGGCTGCGACAGGCTGGCAGCCGCCGCCGATTCGTTCCGCCAGCTCTTTCAACCCTTACGACGACGAAGACGATGAGTCCGATGATGACGAGGAGGAAGAGGATGAGGAGGAAGACGACGATGACGATGACGACGATGATCTAGACGATTTTGCCGCTCAACTTGATATGAGCCTGGCCGAGTCAGGCACGCCAGTCGAGCAAGCCGAACCCCCCTCAGCCCCCTCGGGCTCCACGGCGGTGAATCGAAAGACAAAGAAGGGGGGAGATCGCTCTGCAGGTCCGAGGAACGCCGGAGGCGCAGCTCTGTCCTCCAGCCATGGCCCAACGAGAGGGAAGATGAACGGCAATGAATCTTCGTCCGCATCGAAACCAAGCCAAGCTCGCGCCAGGCAGAGGAAGGCTTATGGTTTAGGAGGCCGCAGGGAGGAGGAAGAAGCCCTCGAGGACAGTGACTGAACGAACATTAATTTGCTTGTTGTGGTGATCCCTCTCTTCGCTCAATCGAAACCACGTTTGGTCCTCTCACACGATCGCCCGGTGGACATGGTGGTTTTCTCGTATCGTATGAGCATGTCTACGCTTGAACACAGTCCAGGAAAGGAAACATACAGTCAGCTTTTTCCCATTTCCCCCCTTATTTCCTCGTTTCTACTACCGTATGTTTCAAGCGAGCACCAAACGCATGTCTCCTGAACATAAAAATATTCTCTTCACCTCTTCACCCCTTCCGTGTGCAAGAACTCACCCTTCAATCCAAGTTCTTCAGTTCCGATTCCCAAGATGGCAGCCTCGATCTGTGCTCAGCTGATTCCAACATCGAATCGTCTTCATGACAGAAACATCAGAAACGAACAGATGTCAAGGCGAAGCGAGGGGAAAACAAGGAGGAGAAAAACTGCATGAGGAAGAAAGGCGCGATTGCGGGGCTTGTGGGCGGGTGGTATCGATTCTGGTTCTTAAAAGAAAAGAAAAAAGTCGTCAAGCCTCGAAGCAGGCTCACCTTTACGATTGAGATTTTTAAGATCATGGTATTGGAGGAGCCCCTCTCGGGAACAAATTCGTTCCCGACTGATGATCCTCTAACCCCCTCATCCACTCCGTAAAGTTGACGTGCATCACTTGATCGGAGGCCACGACTCCTTGTGGGTACCAGTTAGGTGGTCTCGTATTGGTCTCGGGATTTGATATCCGACTCCTTGCCGTCTCTGAATTCAGTCGAAGCAGATCTCATTTCAGGAGTCTTCAAAATAGCGAGAGGCTTTGCTCATGCACGCTCTTGCATATGGAATTTCGGTTCGGAAAAGCGAGAGGGCCAACTTGATCCCCGGGCCCGCGACACACATTCGTTATTTCCATGCGGTAGAGTGCCAATACATGAACCGCTTTCATGGATGGGGGGGGGGGGGTCAAGATTTGGATGTCTCGGGCTTTGGACCCCCCCCCCCCCCTCCCTCCTCCAACCCCAACTTCTTATAACACCTAGCTTCGGGAACCAGCTCGAGATCGGAGCGAGACCCCGAGACCCCCCAACCATGATCAATGAATTCCACCCAAGATTCAAACGGTTCAACGATCTTACGATACGTTGGATCTCTCACGCCAGGGAAATGGTGAACACGATCCACATTCGGAACAAAAATTGGTGACCATCAGACTTCGGTTTGCGCGGTCTATTGAAATAGAGAACAGATGTTCATTACGGGTGAGGGAGGGAAGGGAGGGGGGGGGGGGGGGAGATTGGGCTTTGGCTGGTTGGATGGTTCTTCAGAACGCTGGCGCTTCGAGAGGTTTGAGAAGACCTGTCTGGCCATGCTCCGGGTGACCAGGCCGATACGAATGCGTTCCGAAATTTCATGGATTCCTATCCAAGAGGGTTTCATTCCAAACCAAACAAAAAGTCCACTTGTGTACTAAACAGTCCAGCACATGTCTACTCTATGCATGTGCAGGACAGAGTACAGTATGCACAGAACACGTACCATACAGTAACTGCATGGATGTCAGCAAGGATTTCTTCCTGAGAAGCAGCAGAACATGTGATCAGCGTTCGAACGGAGGGACGGAAACGTTCTTCCATCCGTTCCCAAAAAGGCCATGACCGTTTCTTATTCTTGCCGAATCTGCATTGATAGAGAGCATCTCCAACAAGGCGTCTCTAGGTTTTTGCTACGAAAGGGGTTGCCAAGTAGGAGATCGGGAAAGGAGCATATCGCATGTAGCGGATCAAAGCTAGCTCTCACAATGCCCAGTTTCGGCTCAAAAGCAACTGTGCAGGAAAATTGGGGAGTGAAGGAGAAGTGCCGACGCTGGGCGAGGCGGGGAAGCGAATCGCAATCAGGCTCTTCCTCAAGGCCAATGAATGATTGGTTGGGTGCGTGTGAGAGGGGGGAAGTTGAGGTAGTGTTCGTGCTATGGACCTCGCGGACCCGATGTCAAACCAGCAGGAAGCTCGGATCACGATGCTAAGGCTAAGGCTGGTATGGTGAGCAGGGGTAAAGCCAACCTGAAACTTGTAAAAGGTACAAGGCAGCTTTACAATTACAGCAACACGGCACCCTATCAGCTTGGCTACCCCTCCTTTCCCGCCCCTCTTCCGCGCTAAGGAAGGTGCAGGTCGTCTTTCTCCAGGCGAGAGGGAATGGTTTACCGAGAAGGAATGTTGAAACAGTCAGAGTTGCGGAGTAGAACCCGAAGGCAATGCCAAGGTGGAAACCAGGTTCCATCTCGCTGTTCAAGGGTTGAATCGGAACCACTCCTCAGGGAGGGGTGGAAGGGGGAGGGAAGAGGCGCTCGATCTTTCAAGGGGTATCTTCTTGTTCCCTTTGCTCTCTCCTCAGTCCAAATGCACCCTCACGACAAAAGGGGATCACACGTAGGATGGTCTTTCTCACATCCAGCCCACCCCCTGGAGATGGGCGAGCAGCCTTTCAACTATGCCAGGAGAAGGACATAGAATCGGAATGAGAATCCACGGTCTCCTTTTTGGAAGAAGAGAGAGACCTTGAGGCGATGGTGGTGGGAAACCTTCCTTTGATCCTAGACAGGGAAGCACGAGCTTATGCGATCTTTCTCTCCCCTCTTCCTTTCTTGATCCAATACGTGCAGGACGTACCGTGGAAAAGTCCAACTTGCAATTTTTAAAGAATCTCGTTCGTAAGAAGCATTCAATGTGAGCAGCGTTAAGCGACGTCGAGCGCGATATCCTCGCGCAATTCATGCGAGGTCTCTTGCAGCGGAGGTCGGAGATGGAATTTTTACGGGTAAGGGCCATATTGAGACAAAGAGGATGAAGACCAGCAATAAATCTATCTGCATCGACGGCTTCGTTTAAATTTCCTGCCTTCTCAACCTTACCTTCATCGGAGTCCGAGTGCAAAATGGAAGGCAGCAGAAGGGAGGAAGGAGAGCTCGGTCGTTGACGAGGGAACAGGAACCCACAAGGTTCTTTAATACTCGCTTTATTTCTTTCTTTCTTTAGACCTTCTTTTCGCTCCCTCCTCTTCTTTCCCCCCCTTACTTTTAACTGGTGGAGGAAATCTCCGGCTCCGAGCCAAATTGTTTGTTCCACTTGTTTGGATCGGATGTGACGGAGAGGGATTTCACCAAAGGAGGGAAGGAAATGCAAGCCAAGAAGGGGTGGGGGAAGGTAAAAACGTGGTGCCCTCGCTTCGCCCTCAAGGCGTAAAGCTCTTCCCGAGTCATACGAGTAGAATGAGTATTTGCCCTTCATCCCAGCCCATTTCGACCACTTGAGCCTCGCAAACGTCGGGGAGATGTGTCAAGAGGTCTGAACTCTGGAATGGGCCAGGTAGGGAAAGATGTGGCTTGCTCTCTACCTTCTTGTTCCCGTTCCGTTCGACGTCATCACGGAAAGGAGGACCGCCACCTGCGACTTTTGACGATCGATCCTTACACTGCATCAAAATAAAATCGCATGCTTTACTCGGCTGTTTGTGGGATTTACAGCAAGCGTCCATGAGGAGAGGGGGAAGGGGGGGGGGGGGGGGGCGCAAAGGGCTGGATACAAGATTTCCAGGCTAAAGAAAGCATTAGATAGAAAGCACAAGTAGAAAAAAGGCTCATTCTCGGGATCACATACATGATTGTGGTCCTTCTGCCTGAGAAGGCCAGGGACGGGAATGCAGCGTTTTGCCGAAACGCTCAAGTTGGTTGAGCATTTAGAGGTTCCTTCAGACGAGCATCCAGCCTCTTCTGAAAATGGATAAAAAGGGAAAAGTTCCTGTCTCGGAATGGGCTCTGATGGTAATGGATCACTTCCTATGCCCTGATGTTGCTTCTCGCTCGCCAACAAAGAAGGGCGGGTACCCTGGGGATCCTAACGTGATTCTGAGTAAGAATCCTGATGATCACGACATTCTGCATCGGGGGGGGGGGGGGGGGCAGGCAAAGGAAGAAGAGAACGAAGGAAGAAGAAGAATATAGTCACTCAGGTGAGTGGAGTGAGATGCAGAGTCGAATTGGAGGATGACCGCCTCTTCCGGCAAGGTAAAATGGACCACAACTTTGGACGGAGATGAGCCCTCAAGATGGGTGAGACTCCTCTCCTCAAATATCTGTCCTACAACCGGTAAAGGAGAGGTTGGTGATAATCCACATCCCTATTTATGCTTTCTTTTAGAGTCATAAACAAATCGCGCTGTTGAGAAAAGAGAATGAAAAAAAGGGGGAGGGAGGGGGAAGCTGAATTCCTAAAGGTGTTGGGCGGATGCAACGTTTTCCTTAAGCTCTTTTCAACTCTGATCACCTTAGTACACCCGATGCGTTAATGTCGTCAAATATCGATACGGTGCTTCCCCTTTGGTCGAATCCCTGCCTAAAGCAGTCCCCCTGTTTCCATATTCAGTATTGTTAGAGGAAATCGTGAGGAAGAAGTTGTCAGCGCAGAGCAACCTTGACTGTAACGTGCGCTTTGTCCCACGCTCCAAAACAAGTTTCATGGGTCACGCGCGCACCCATCACTTGTCGCAAGGGAATGAACGCTCCGAGCCCAGGTGGCTCCGTACAGCTTTTCCCTTCACCCATCGTAGCTAGAGAAGACCTGCGCAAGAGAATCCAAGCAAAGCAAGGTGGTCCATCCTCACATCCTAGTTGGCTTCTCAGCCACTATTTTTCTGAGACTCAGAGCCAGAAGATCCCGAAGTTCCTTGAACAGTGGGTAGAACCTTTCCGCCAAGCCCTCCCCAGTCAGCAAAGAGACTCAACCTCCACGACTGGACGGAGGCCGGAACCCAGAAATGTGGTGCTTCCCTCCCTTCTCTCTCTCCCTCCCTCTCTCTCCCGGGTGGTACACTCAAGTTCTTCGATTCGAACCATGGGGAATTCTCTCTTTCTCCGGACCTTGGCACGCTCCGGGTTGGTTCTTAGTGTCCGAAAAAAGTTAAGATCAAAGAGAGCCCTCACACACATGTGTAATCGATGCTTCTTTGGGGAGTAGCCTTCAAACTCTGAACGAGACCGCCCCGGCTCATGAACTGGGATGAATTTATCCTTCAGATTCATGCAAGAAATAGTTGAATCCTAATGGCCGCGAATGGCAGCGAGTCGCCATGGTCCTATGGACACAAGGAGGCTCGTCCTTGGCCGAGGCGACACAGAAAATGCACCTCTCCTTGTCTCACGCTGCCTTCCACGTCTCAGGGTTAGCCTGGGCTCCGTTCGGATACTTTCCCCAAGTCTACATACGCGCGACTTCGGACGCTCGTGACTCTTCCCCCTTCCCATTTCCATTCGGAAGGTGGCCCACGATCAGGGGGAGCCGAGTCTGTAAAGGTATTTTCAACCTTGGCTTTTCCATCGACAACATCTCCTCACCCTGGATTCGTTGCCTTCTGTTCTCGCTTCCTATTGCCGCCCTCGTAGATTTCTTGGGTGGGCATCTGATCGTGGCAGAGCCGCCAGTTCCATGCGCTTCTCCTACCTTCCGATTCCTTTCGCTTTACCTGACCTCGGTTCCTGTTGATTTCGCATCAGCGATCCTTGTCATCGCTGTTTTGGCGTGCTTGCAAGCCTTTTTGTTTTCCACGCTCCATTCCTCTGCCAACACTGGAAGAAAACCCCATCTCGCCGCACTTTAACACAAAGCATACAGACATATTGGTCGCAAGAGTCGGGGAAACAGATGCCTCCTGCTCTAGCAGTGGGCCAAAAATGTGCAGGGAAGAACCCAGAGAAAACCATCGTAATGACAATTGAATCCCTTTTCTCTTTTTCTTTCTTTCTTTTTCTTCAATGAGCAGATTCGATCTTATCTCCTGTCCCTGAACTCCCCTCCCCCTTCCTCCTTCCATTTTCTTCCCTCTTTCTCTTTCTGGCCTTTCCCTTTTCAGCAAACTCGTCCACCCGGTCAGCTTATCATGATAGAATAGATCTTTGCTTCTCCTCCTTCACCAAGCTCAAGCTTTATCTCCATTTCTGTATGTCTCTGTGTGTGTCTGTTGTGTCCATATCTCTGCGTCCGTCTCTCTGTCTCCACCTTTCTGTCTCCCCCCCCCCCCCCGCCCTTCTTCCTTCGGTGTCATCCTTTCTTCTTCCGCTGCGATCGACTCGTTCCAGGATCCCAGGCGAGATATTGGCTTCTCGGCTCTTGAATCTCGTGCCTCGTCTCCCCGTTTCCGCCCTCCCTCTTTTCCTCTCTCTCCAACTCTACCAGGAATTCCATTTCTTGGAAGCTAACTTACCCTTGCCCCTGGTCGAACCTTGGGTTTTCTGAAACTGCATGGTTGTTCGACTGCAAGGCGAGGAGCCCGATCCTTTGGGTCAAAGGTCCAGCTAGGGGCATGTATTCATAACATTCACAGCTTTTACAGCATTCACAGCCTTCACAGCACGAGTCAACCACAGTCATGGTCACAATTAGTGTGTGAGAACAAGCGTAAAGCAATCTGAATGTGAATCATAAATGTGTGGGCAAGCCCGCAACGCTTTGTGCACAGGAAATTAATCAGATACTGTAGTACACTCATACATACATAAAGCGAGGGAACCCGCTTAAGGTAGTCGTGCATGAAGAGCCAGTATACGTACCGTACCTTACCACATGTGCAATCGAGTCGAAGCGTCGTCAACTGAACCGGAGAAGTGTGGTCAAGTGAGCCAGGAAGAGCTTCAACCATCTCCGGTTCGACTGATGGCATTGGAGAGCTCCTCAAGCATTCCACACCAAGTAAATCTTCGCGGTCAAGATGTACCAGGCGAGCAATTGTACAACCAAGCTTCGTCGTCCCCCCTCCGTCTCCATTTTCCACTCGTTGCTCTTCCTATGATCCCCAAAAGGTCCCCATCCTCCATCCTCCATCGTACATCGCCCTCCATCCACCCATTCTCCCCCTCTCTCCTTCATTCCTCTCCTCTCACCTCTTATTTTTTCTTCCTAGCACACCTTTCCCCTCTTCTGCTCTCGTTCACTTCCTCAAGCCCCACCAAACAACGCAGGCACATGATAGTCAATCGCAGACTAGCCTGAAGGCCCAGATACCCCTTTCCTCTGGTTGCTCTCCTCGTTTCGAATCGACAATCGGCTTTGTAGGAATCCCCTCATCTCGAAACAGCTCCCTAGCTTAATCTCTTGAAGGGCAAAGACGAATTTCATCCATCTCGACAGTCCGTTTCCCATCCGACAGACTCGGACACCCAATTCGCCCTCATTCATTCGTTGCTACTTCTTGATCTCCCAGAAACTATCCTCCATTCCTTCAGTCTTTCTGCCAGATTCTTTGCAGAAGTCATCCAGCGAGGGAATTGAACTTCAGAGCCGCAGTCTAGCTGAACTCCCAGTCGCACGAAGGCGATCTAGTGGAGAACAAGCCCATCTTTGATCTAGTATCTTGAGCCTCGAACATATGGTGCAGCCAACAAGCTGAAGAGCCAGGTTGTCGATGCGCTCCTTTTGAAGAGCACCCTACGTCTCAGTTCTAGCGCCTTCTCCTTCGACCAGGATTAAGCATTCGCGATAGGTTTTGAAACCTTCGTTCAAGGTTCCTCAGCCCATCGACAAGGGATAGAGGGATAAAGAGAAAAGAGGAGGAAAAGAAAAATAAATGAAAGGCAGGTAAGGGAAAAAAATTGCCTTGCCTTGTCCTGCCTCTGGCTGGAATTCTGTGTCCAGCTTCTCCTTGAAACAGACCACAACTTGTCAGAGTACCCTTAGCACCTCCTCCTCATCTTTGGGGGAATCCTTGATCTTGACAGGAGCCACGACCATTACCCTTTGGGAGCAGGGACAACTTGAAAGGTTGACAGATTCTGGTTCAGCGCCTTTCATCACAGACCCCAATATAGAACACCAATCCACGTAGCCACGCGAGGCCGCTTGGTCTCAAGTTCATGAGGAGGATAAAGCAGAGATACACACGTTGAATCAAAAGAAAGACTTTCTCCTGGGGTCACATTGACGCTTCAAACGTGCTTGGTCTGCTTGTAGCATTCGTAGACTGGGCAAAGGCTCGTCGAGGTGCTGCTTGGCTCCTCTGCCTTGCTGGAGCAAACATCGGCAAGCGTTTCTTTCATCCTCACCTCATCTCGGGCCACTCTACTTTTTTTTTTTTTTTTTTTTTTCCCAAGAGGTCGCACCGATTCATCCCCGGTCGAGAAGGCAACTACGTTGAATCAAAGAAATGTCGGTCTCGGCGGAAGCCCCAAAGCTATCACCTTTCACTTCAAACATCCGAGGAGTCCAAAAACCGCCTTCATTTCGGGACACAGATTCGCAGAAGAAGTCTCCGACCTCTCCTCGACTCCCGATTCATTTGCCTCGCATCAAGCTGCTTGAAGGGGTCACTCAAATACGGAACCTTAGAGCCTCACAGGAACCTCCTCTCAAATTTCAGTCGATGAAAAGTAAGAGGGACTCTACTTCCCCAACCGAGCTCAAGTGTCCTTCGGGAGCTTTCGCTTCCGGTACCAACCCTGGTTCAAGCTTTACCTCTCTCAACGCGATCAGCACCGATTCCTCAGCATCTGCACTCGAAGAGGTTCCGACCAAAGTCTGGTCCCGATCAATGAGTTCTGGAAAAAGTGATAGCGATACCAATCATCCGTCGGTGGCTGACGGTCTTGAAAACAATAAAAACTCAAGGCATTGGGTGGGCGGGAGTCGACTGTTGCCATATTCGTCGCGTCCGAGCCAAATGGAGGGCCGCCAAACGCAAGACCATACCTCACCTGGTCAAAAAAGCCGAGTTCAAGTGGCTGCTCAGCGTCCACATGAGCAACAGAGTGATGACAGCAGTCTTGAGGGCCGGACCGCCGACTCGGGAGCCTCCGAAACGCCTCAAGCGTCTTTGGACTTACACCCCAGCGATCCTACTCAATCGAGGCCATTGAAAGGCCACCCAGATAGGGTCAGGCAGAATCAATTTGGAGAAGAGCGCATGTATCTATGGAGCGGCAATGATCGCCGTCAACCCGCCGCCAAATTAGTTACCGATCGGTCCCACTCACCACTACCTCCGCCACCTTTCAAACAACATGATGGCGGTGCCGGCCCCGCAAGCCACACGCCATCAATGAATTCACATGAGCTGGAACCGCCACGTATACTACCACCCGCCTTTGGAGGCGGGACGCCGACTGACCGCCTGAGCAATCGGGCTGACGCCACATCTCTGCCGAGGTCGTCACTGTTGAGCTTCTCGCCCTCCCAGCTGAGTCAGACTGGCAAGGGTCTCCAACATTATCCAAACCTGTCCTCTTCAGTGGGTATCCTTTCATCTAGAAGCATGAGAAATCCATCCGAAGATCACCAAAACCAAAGACGTCTCTCAAGAGGCAGCAACTCCACGCTTCCCAGCACGGGATCTACCGCCGACCTGAACGAGGAAGAAGGTGAGCTTTGAAACGCAGCGACGCTAGCGACAGGCGAGAAATTCGAATCACTGATAGAGCGAAAAATCACCATGAAATTCTACCCTTGCTCAGTCCACAAGTTTTTGGATTTGATAGAAAGGCACAACCCAAAGACGCTTAGCAAGGAAGATATGGTCAAGAGCGTAAACTCGCTTTACGAGGACTGGTCAACCTGGTGTTCCGTGCGAGGCACCACGCCGAAGCCGAAGGGATCACTGATGGCAGAATTCGGAAAAGTGAGCTTGAGATACTTTTGACCCGGGAAAGCGATACGAGGCTGCACCAGCTAAGTCTGACTTGAACGGAATTCTTTACCTTTGTGTCATGACAACAGATTCATCACGGGAGGTACGGACGTACTGCTCAGCAGAGGGCCATGGGAATAATTGAAGCGGGCGAGCAGCTGTCTCCAGAGAGCATCAAAGCGATCCAAGACTCCGAGAAGAAGGCAAAATTGCAAGGATCGGCGTCAGAGGCCTCGTATCGACGCTCACAAGAGCGATCCGAGACGACATCTCGCGCCAGACACGCCTCTTCAACGGATGTAAAAGAAAGATCGGGGTCGCCTCGGACGCGGAACGACGTTCCACAGGGTTCACACCAAAATTCGCCTGGGAACCAAATTGGGGACGAGAATTTGGAAGAGGAGAGAGATCGGTTTAAGAGGTCAGGATCAGGCACAAAGAGGAAAGGCAAAATTGAATCGGGGCACTCGTCGAACGATAGGGCGACTCAAAGGAGGAAGGGGAATCCTACAGAGGGACAATCTGAGGACTGCGCGAGTGGGGTAGGTGGAGGTTTGGTTCAAGTTGGTCGCAACGGCCTCGCTGTTCTACCTCCTGGCTTATTCGACATTCTTCGAGCCCACCTCAAGGATGAAATCCTAGGAAGTGCCATGCCCTTGATAAGGAACGAGGTTGCAGATCAAACCCGTGACATAGCCATGCAGAACCAGAATCTACTCAACCGAGTTCGGGAGTTGGAGGAGGAAGTTCGTATCCAGAATCAATGGCTTCAACAGCTTATGAGCAGCAAGGATCGGAACGAGTGGGGTTCCACGCCTTTCGGGAGAGACCCTGAGCTGAACAAGTACCATACCAGCAATCGTCCTCCTCCGATACCGCATTCGTTCCACGCACAAAATCTTGCGAGAGCAAGCACTGGAGCTGGCCCCGTTGGGATACCATCAAGGGGTACAGCACGGGCGGGAGCTTCTCAGATGATGGAATCAAGCCATTCCAGCCCAACCTTGCTGGACAGGGAGAGAAGAGAATCACAATCTCATATGCACTCGCTTTCACAGCCTCATCCTTCACCTCCTTCTTCCTTCCATCCGCTATCACATGAGTCGGAACCGCATCATCGTCCCTACCAACAACTCCATCACGCCAGCGAACTCAATCACCGGTACTCATCGAATCGACTAGGTGATAAGATCCTCAGGAGGCCTTCCATGGACTCGAACTGGATTCGTTCTCCTAAAGACAAAAAGTTTTGATGCAAAATGTTAGGGATCCTATCTGCCTGAATCCCTGAAAAAAAGAAAAGGAAAGGACGAAAGGAAAAGGGGAAGGAAGGAGGGGCTTCAACACCAGTGGAAGCGGAAGAAGGAAATAGGGCTCGGATAATCCAGCCTTGGCATTCATTTCTTCCCCAAATGCCAGGCTATCCCATCCTGCCCATCCTTCCACCCATCCCAAAGCCCACAAAACCAGCTCTTCGACCTGTTCAAAGCCCCCCTCTTCCAGCATTTAGACTGACATGATGGGTCCATCTCCGGATCCATGCAAAACTTCCATCATTGGGTTTTCCGAAACCGGATCTCCCACCTTGCCCTTCCTTCCTTGAAACCCCTTGCTTCTGATCTTTCTAAGCTCCGCTAATCACAACCAACACATGAGAACTTTGAAAATTTTAAGATGCATCGAATCCAGCCACCCAGTCATCGAAGATCTTGCCATTTTTTTCCCTCTCCTCCCCTTGAATCTTCCCCGTGCCTAGACTGCTTTCCTTCTTGCACGGAACATGTGGCGGAGCATGGTGTTGTGCGGAACTCTTGTTTGATCCACCCTTCGGTACCTTTCTTTGGGTGGTTGAAATCGAGCGTATAATATCGACTAATTTTACGATGTCCGGATGTATGGTAACTGACAAACAACTTCTCATGGGGCACAATAGCGTCTTTAGCTCAGTGGTAGAGTATACGGTTGCAATTCGGTTGTCCCGAAGACATTCAGAACTGATTCCCGTCTGGTCCCTGGTTCAATCCCGGGAAGGCGCTCGCTTTTTCGCTTCGAATACTTTTTTTTGGAAGTAAAAACTGGCGCCAAAAAACCTCTACTTGGTGCGCGCGCATCACCCCCTAGATGATCACCGCCTTCCCCCTAAACCTTCACCCTCACCTGCGGAGCGTACGCACAGTACGTGTAATAAGTCTGTTTCAGACGAATGTGTTTTAAAAAAAAATATGTCCCCACTCTTTCTTTTCCGCGCTTCTAGGAGAGGGGAAAAATCTGAACGAGTGTGCCGCGACAAGGGCACAACCAAAGATAGTCCAGGTGTTATTGTCTTTCTTTTTTTAACCTCCTACTGAGATAACACCGAACGAGGTTGGTGGTGGTGTTCAAAAAAAAAAAAAAAATGAAAAATCTAAAAATAAGGATTCCAAAAGGGAATGAATTTGGATCAAAAAAGCGCCTTCCCGGGATTGAACCAGGGACCAGACGGGATTCAACTCTTTGTGCAGATCGAATTGCAACCGTATACTCTACCACTGAGCTAAAGACGCTGTCACGTGATTTTGGCTGGATTTAGAGCATATATACTTTTGGTTAAGGGTTTGCATGGTTCGATCACGTCCCCTAATCATTTCTGTCAGGGAGGTCATGCGCGGCATCTAATCAGTTTGGGATCATGGTTTAACAGGGAAGAAAGCATGCCGTATGCGTGTTCGGCTCTCCTTTCTTTCCCTTTCGACGTGAGACCAAGCCGGCCCAATCGATTAGCTGGGATAAGAAAGCAAAAACCAACAACCGATGCTTGCCATGAATCCCTCCGTCAGAGCACGCAAATGAACATGCATACAGTGCCAGATCAAGGAGCTTTGACTATTCGGAACCGTGACTGAGAGCATGCGCGAAGCACCCCAACTTTCAAAAAAACTTCGAGAATCAACTTTTCATGCTGGGCAGAGAGAGAAATCAAATTCACAGTCACAGGTGAGTGTGCGATCGTCTCACGCCACCATGGTGTAACAAGTAACGATTTCGATTCGGTTCACGTCCCGGTGGCTGGGGGGGGGGGGGGGGGGGGGGGGGGGGGCAGGGTGGATTTGAAAAGGAATCCCAGAATGTGGCGGTGACGACATCTTAATAAGGTCCAGATCGGTTTACAAACGGTGTGTGTGGAGGTGACAACGGTGACAACACTGCCTCAAAAGCGCAGATCGAGGGATGATCGATTCGATTTCTTTTCTAAAGCCGAAATAAAGAAAAAAAGAAAAGAAAAGAAACGAAACAAAAGAAAGGGGAAAAAGGTGGAGAAAGAGAGGAACCATGACAAAATGGGCAGGATGATGGGCTTTGCTATGAACCGATTCGAAGGTACTTTTTTGGCTCAGATTCTGATTGTGACTGCCTTCAGTCTGTGGATCTAGGATTAGAAACGATGCTCTCTCTTCAGCCTTCGGCCAATCCTAACAAAGAGCCAGTCCCAAAGTGGCTGTGGTCAAAGAAAACCAAGAGGCGGCAAGGTCCAAGCTAGAGAGCTCAGATTACGACTTTTTTCGAGGCAAAACTGGGCTTTCCCACCTCGCATTCGACTCATTGCTTCATTCGCCTGAGGCCACTCACTCGTTCAATTCTGTAACCTACTGTGAATCGAAATCCTCTCTCACCCAGTTGTGAATGGGATATGCTTGCGGCTGGCCGCTCCCTCGACTCTGATCGTACAACGAGACTTGTCAGGTACTCGACTCTACTTTCGACGTGGTAAAGATTCCGTGATCCTCGATTCGCCGTGAGTTGATTAGCTCTCAATCGTCCATCCAAAGTCAAGTCTCGGGTCTGGTAATCGCGAGTGCGACTCACGGCGAATCAGAGAGGCGGTGAAGGGCCTTCTCGAAGCCGAATCGAACCTTGCCCTCTCCACCAGTGACGTTATGTATCCGGGGTCGTGTACGATGCCGGAGACAGTCGCTACGTACTGCATGTAATGGCTCCAGGGGAGCAAGCATTTCGTGAATCAAAGATTCCTAGATTTCGAACCCCTCAGAAGGCTCCTGCATATGCGTAGGAAACTGCAATCCAATCCGAGATGTGACGCATGTCTCACAACCCACACTCGGACTGACAACCGCGACCATACCATACTATCCGTTTGCCTCTTCGCTTCCCGGCTCGGTGAGGAGGAGACGTTTTGGCTGTGCCAGAGCCCCACCCGCTGGATGGCAGACGGTGATTCGGGACATGCTTCGGGGTGGGCGGGGAGGTTGCGCAGTTGCGAGCCCTTGAAACATAATATAAGACGTGGCTGCCTCTCGCACAACTTCGTCCTTAATGCTCAATCAGTCATCCCAGGCATTCCTTCTCAGCATCAACGCTCACAGCCATCTGCCATCTTTCCTACCCTTTGAACGCAAGCAATTTATCCCACACGCCATTCCACCGCTCAAATCAGTGGATCTTCGCGACCCTCCAGCAAAAATGAAGTTCACCAACGCCATCATCTTCGCCCAAACTCTCTTGATTGCTGCGGTTTGCCAGCAAGCTTCTGCTCAGAGTGAGTGAAACTTTCAGGAAGAAAGATCTTGGAACCTTCGTCAGCTTCCCCCCCCCCCCCCCCTTTTCCTTTTTTTCTGCTCCTGTGCGAAAGTTCTTCTACCGTTCATCGTTTCCAGAGGCTGGAAAGGAGCTGACCCATATCAACTTGAACCGATCCCTTTTGAACTTATATCAGTCAACTTCAGCTCCATCGTTGGGGACCTGAGCAGCATCGGGGGTGACATCACTTCGGGAGCCGGTTCGGCCTTTTCTGACTTCACATCAGTAGCAGGTGGAGCCTTCACGTCAGTGACCAGTCTGGCCGGGGGAGCCTTTTCGACGGTGACCAGTGATGCCGCTGGAGCCTTCTCGACCTTCACAAGCGTCGGCGACGGGGTCTTGTCCTCAGTTACCAGTGCTGCCGGTGGAGCCTTCTCCACAGTAACCAGTGCTGCCGGCGGAGCCGTTTCCACAGCCACCAGGGACGGGGCTTCGATTATCAGCGACGCTTCCTCTGCCCTTACTTCAGCCACCGCGGCGGCATCAGGTAACTCAAACGCTGCTATGAACATGAACGTCAACTCAGGTGCAATCTGGACTGCGCTCTCTGCCGTCGTAGGAGGAGCGATCGCTGGCGCCGTCATGCTCTAAGGGTTGGTGGGGAAAGGAGTTTCGGGCCTACCTCCCCTTCTTCAGGGTGAGGTTCTCGGTTTCTTTTGTTAGGGTTTAGACTTTTGTCGCTGCGCTATCCTCGGTAGCCATGTCGGAGCTATGCACTCATCGCTTGACATTCTCCTCATCCAAGATCCCATCGTCACCCACTTGATCTTCATGTTCACGAACAATTTGACACTATACCACCCCTTTTGTCGTTGACACACAATTTTACCTCTATGACGTACTGGATCCACTTGGGAGTCCTCGCTCAGTAAATACAAAGATACATTGTTCAACCTTTAGATTGAGAGTCGCCTTGCGATTCGGTACTCTACTCGCCCACCTGTGTGGAGAAAGCATGAAGAGTAACTCACTTGTTGGAAAGGTCGTGATTGGGACTGCGTGTCGAAGACTTGGGAGGGTTCGAAGTTGATGCACGAAGAAGAAGACACATGGTGTTGAGGTTTGGACCAAGTGGGATGATCTTGGTGGGGAGCAAAATGGGATGCCGAAGGAGTTTCGATTGGTCATGCTTATGTGAGAAGTGACAGAGGATCCAACTTGCGGACGTGGCATTCGATTTTAGGATGGAGGCGGGGGGGAAGAATGGCCGAGCTGACGGGACAGAGAGGATGCATGTGATTTATGAGCAGGGAGGGGAGAAACAAGCGCAATCAGCTGTCTGTAGCTTTGGGCCCACACGCGACTCGGGGGAGCGCAAAGAGGTCTGTAAAAGGAAATTGAGAATAGATTAAAGTGAAAAGAGGGTCTTATCAAGACTTGGAGATTTCTCCAAGATTACACATTTTCCCAATTGGGAGTGGTTTGACTGAGGGGAGTGTGTGTGATAGAAATCCAAAGCCTCCTTGCAAAAGAAACCAAAAGGATGGAGCTAGCTTGAGGCTTCTTGGAATTGAGTTGATACACATACGTGGTGTAACTCTTGGAAAGGACAAGCTCGTCTCCAACAGCAATTTCACGGTCCGAGGAATCTACTTCTGAACTCGCTCTTTCCCCTCCCCTCTTTCATCACCCCTCCTCTCACTCCAGCCTTTTCCATCTACCTCCCCCTTTCAAAGGACACTCGCTTTCGGGTCCGATCTTGCATCAGTCATACCTTGCTAGCCTCAGGCGACCAGGCACCGATCACACTTTCCGAAAGAGAAGGCAAAAAGATCCACTCTGACTGAGAACCGCCCTCATCACGGGTCAAGAAAGGAACGGCAATAGGTAAAGGAAGGGCGCCTCGATTCCTCTCTGTGCTCTTGGTCGAACCAGTCTACAAAGAAAAGGAAAGGAAAGGAAAGAAAGGAAGCATTTGCCTGGAGAAATATGGAAAGCGAAGAAGCTCAGAAGGCGCTCTCGCTCGCGCTGAAACACGATGCTAACGGCGACACGGTCGCAGCCATCAAGTGGGCCAAGAAATCCATCTCGATCCATTCCACTCCCGCAGCTCAGGCCCTCCTCGTGAGACTAGAAAAGAATGGAGCCACCGGCAGCAGCACTGCCGCCAGTGGTGCCCAACCTTCTTCTTCTTCTTCAAGTGAAGGACTGAGGTCCAGGGCAACAGCTTCCGCTTCCGTGCACTCCAACGGAAGTGCCAAGAGGGATCCACCGGAGGAAAAGAAGAGGGAGTACACTGCCGCCCAGGTAGAAGTGGTTAAAAAGGTAAAGAAGGCCGGGGGTGACTTTTATGCCGTTCTTGGGGTTGAGAAGACCGTGGAAGAGGGTGGGATCAAGAAGGCATATAGGAAGGTGAGTCTTGCCCGCAATCTTCCCCCCTTGGAAAAGCGTTCAAACCAGGAGCTGGAGCCGCTTTGTAGTGGATGGTTTAGAGATCGATGTATCGAGGGAGACAGTCGTCTTGAATCTTGAAAATCTGCCCTTTCGGTAAAGGACTCCGGTTTGAGTGATTGCTGCTCGTCAAACACTCGACCCCGGCTCAACTGTGGATGATGGACCTCCACCTGATCTTCCAGCTTGCGTTACAGTTGCATCCCGACAAGAACGGAGCGCCGGGAGCCGACGAGGCCTTCAAATGTGAGTAGGGGACAGCTCAACCAAGTCGGATCCGAGTTGCGAGAGATACCACCTGACAATGGCTCCATCGAAATCTCCCGAGCACAGTGGTCTCGAAAGCCTTCACAATATTGTCGGACAAGGACAAGAGGGCAGCATATGACAGATTTGGTGGTGACCCAGACAATCGGCACTCGTCGGCAGGGGCAGCAGCGAGCGGAGCAGGCTTTGGTGGGATGAGAGGCGCACAGCAATTCAGAGGAGGGCAGATGTTTGGCGATGAGATAGATCCCCAGGACCTCTTCAACATGTTCTTTGGCGGCGGGATGGGCAATGGTGAGTTGAGTTGACGACATGAGAAAGGCCACCTTCGTGTCACTCACGGAGAGAGTCGCGGAGAGAGAGAGAGAGAGAGAGAGAGAGAGAGAGAGAAACGAGTAGAGATTTTCGATCCAAGGCTGATGAGAACGCGGAAATCGTTACTACCTTCGCATCAATTCATTGATTGGCTCGGGAAAACGTAGGTTTTGGAGGCGGCACGACTTTCACGTTTGGAGGGCCAGGGGTTAGGACAACGTACTACAGGCAGCCAAGACCGAACATGAGGGGTCAGCAGCAAAATCAATCTCCGCAGAATGCCAACATCCTTCTTCAACTGCTGCCACTCCTAGTCCTTGGCCTCTTTTCTCTACTATCGTACGCCCCTTCCCTGTTCTCTACCCCTGACCCCGGCTTCTCTTGGACTCCGACCAGTCAGTTCCGGACGCAGAGGATGACACCCAAGCACAATGTCGCCTACTTCGTCAATGACCAGCAGTTCTCGAGCCATCCCATCGTCACGGGTGATAGGTCCAAGCATGACCTTGCCAGCTTCGAGAATCGGGTGGAGAACTCTTACAAGCAAGCAATGTACAACAGCTGCGAGAGGGCAAGGGAATACCAGGAGAGGAGATTGATGAGCACGAGGGGCTTCATGGGCATCGGCGTGAGTGCAAAGAGCTTTTGTCTTTTTTTTTTATTTTTTATTTTTCACACTTGGGTCTCGTGTTATAACTATTTCCTGTCCGATGTCAGCGGACAAGGGCTCACTTGGAAGGGCACTGACGTCCTCTTCATGATTCCCTCTGTGGTGACTCATTGCGTCACCTGGACCCCACACAGTCGAATCCCGAGGCAGCGGCAAAGATCAAGGCTGAGGTCATCGAGAGCTGTGAAAGGCTTAAAGATTTCGGGATCCACAGGTGAAGTCTGTATTTTATCGCCGTCGCTCGCTTCCCTCTTCAAAAATTCCCCCCGATTTCCTCTCTGTTGGCATTTTTTGTCATTTCTTGTGAATCTCTCGTTGGGATCTCGTATTCTTCCACTCCCTCCTTGAAGGAACCACCAGTAGAAGGGGGAAGGGGGGGGGGGGGGGGATGGCAAGTTCCCGCTTGATCCACATCGTGCCTCATACCTCCAGCCAGTTTGTGGACCAGAGGTTCAGGTGAATGATCTAAGGAGATCGAGTCTCAGAGGTGGATGAGTTTCTTGTAACTGCTGACTGTGTTCTCATTCCATTCTTCACTGGGAGCAACTACGCAGGGTGTGTCGACTTTCTATGAATGAATACTTCCAAAACCCCACCCTTTCTTCCCTCTCAGCGGGGTGCATGCTTTGATCCGCGCTTCCACCTCTCCCGATCGCTCTCACGCAACGTACTTTGGTCCAATGGAAGGCTGTGTGGCTGATGGCGACGGTGAGCACGACATTGTGGAAACGCTTGACAAAGCTGTGATATACTGTATATTCTTCCTGCTCACCACTTGGCGCGAATTTCTGACCATCAGTAGATCGACGTTGCTCAAGCTGTTCGTGATGCAGCACAAGCCTCTTCCATGCATGAAGGTGGAGAAGCTCTGGGCTCTCGCACGGGTTGATTTGAAGCTTTTAGCCACCCCCTGTTAAAAAGCCTACCTTTTAATCTGTATGGTATTCGGAGAGAACTTTCTTTTTCGGACGTTGCCTTTGTTTTTCTTTCCCAGGTTCTAAGCACAAACAACTAAGGTTTTCGCAAAGCAAGATCGAAAATTAAAAAGATTGAGTTGGAAGAGAACAACATCAACACCTCACTTCCTATCATCACCACGTACACACACTCACCAGGGTTTGCATGCCTGTGCCTTAACCCAGCCCTACCTACCTCTTTCTCTGTCTCTCTGTCTCCTTCTGTCTCCATCCCTCCCCCCCTTCCCACTTCCGCAGACACCTTTCTTTTGGTCCAGGCAAGGGCAACCATCATTCACACCTTACAGTCAATAACTTTGTCCAACTCGACTGGGAGGCAGCATTCACACAGGAAGAATCACATTTCCCCAAGCGACGACCATATCAGCCGCATTCCAGTATTACCACCTCCTCAACATCCCTATTTCGATACTCACGACGACTTTCGCCGGCTCGGGCCAAGATACTTACAGCCTCGCGAGGAGATTTTAACACCTTTCCATACTCACGACGACTTTCGCCGGCTCGGGCCAAGATACTTACAGCCTCGCGAGGAGATTTTAACACCTCTCCTCCCTTGCATTTTGGCCCCCCCCCCCCCCCCCCCCCCCCCCCTTCCCCCAAAAAAACCTGGCCGGCCCCCCACACAGCTGCTGTCAGTCCTAAACAACCTGTTCTAGCAGTGCGACTGAGTCTCAAGTGATCGCCACTCCCGCTGCTGAGGGAAAGGGAATGTCCAGCACGATCAAGCCAACAGGTGTCCCTTCGACAACGATCACATCCTCCTATCCAGGCACAGGCTACTTTTCACACATTCTCTTCCACTAGGCTCCTGTCTAGGAAGGAAGAGGAAGAGGAGGTGGCTGAGGAAAGGAGAGGAGGAGAGAAAGGAGAGATAAAGTTGGAGGGGAAAACCCATATCAAGTTCAAAGCATTGGCGGAGGGAGACGAGGGTCGCGGCATCGGAATAGAACAGCCACAACTGAGCTGACAAGTTCTTGCCAAGAGTCACAAGCTGAACCTGCTCAAGGGGGAAAGGGCGAAGGACCACGTCTCTATCCCATCTACCTGGCGGCCAGTCAGAGCAGGGTTCATCGTCTTTGGTTCATGACGATTCTTCTCTCTGGTGCAGCGAACGAACTCCCGGGTCCTGTGCGAGAATTTGAAGCTTAAGCTTAAGCAAGAAGCGTGAGGATAAGACAGCAAACGAGCCTCACAAACAAAAGCCCTCTAGATCTTCATGACTGCCACTACCACCGCACCCGCAGGAACGTGCCTCGATCCTGCTTTGGCTGGATCGAGAGAATCTGTTCTTACACCGATGACCCGCATGCCGCCACCGCCTACGTCTTCGACCTCAGCATGTCCTACTTGTCAGCCACGGTCCAAGCAAGGACCTCATGCAAAGCACCCTTTCAGGCGCTTCTACCTTGGTCCATCACCAGTCGCAAACTCGGCTGCAGCTGCCACCGCAGCTGCTATAGCTGAGGACGCAGAGGTCACCACACCGGGAGAAATTGCGATCGCTGGCATGCCCAAATTCACAACGAAGCGCGATGCAAACGGCCCTGATATCACTAGCGATGAGACGAGTCGCGAACCAGATTCAAGAGAGCCCAGCTTTCCCCCCATGGGTTGGGGCACATCCTTTGGTAAGACCAGAGAGTTTACCAGTGATGGAGTTGGTGACGTAAAGAATTCGAATCACGCTAAATCAGCGCGAGTTAAGCGTAAGACCAAGTCGCGAGATCCTTCCGCCACTAGCTTTACTAGTTTCAAGTCTTTGGCAAGCGCTAAATCGTTCCCAAGGAGCGTGAAGAGCGAGGCCGATCTCAAAGCACCTGAAGAGACTCGAAAGGAGGAGAGGAGGGAAATGAGAGGACTCAGGAAAGAGTCCTCGGTAGGAGGATCGCTGGTAATGGAATGGCGACCTCCGGGAACCGCGAGCTCTACCGGATCGACGGCAAAAGGAACCCTCTCTCACAGGCGCTTCTCCAGCTCCGATGGCGGAGAGCGAAAGAGGGAAAGAAGTAGTTCTCAATCCAGCGTAGGGCATGCGCCAATCACCAGGCATTCACACATGCATCATACCTGGGAAACCAGCATCAATGGAGGAAAAGCCCTTCCTCTCCTAGATCTGCCGGTAAAAGAGGCCGACGAGTCTAGCTTTCGCCAGGAGGAGCTCAAGTCTTCCTCCTTTGAGCCCTTCATGCCATCAACAAATGAGAACGAGAAGAGCGCGGAGAGGATGCGCGCCGTCAGCCCGACCAAAGGGCAGAGCTCCGTCGATGACAGTTTTCAGCGACGCTCCGCTTCTCATGGTGCGATTCCTCTCCGCAGTAAGATTTCCGCTTCTCCCTCCAATTTCTCGCTCACCTTTAAGGACCCGGAAATCGGACGCGTTGCCCGGCTACAAAGTAGTGAAGAGAGGATGAGGTTGAGCAACTCTCCTTCCCATAAGAGCTTCTCACCGCTTGGAAAAATTCGCGCGACCAGGCACAGCTCCGGACAAGAAAGCCATAGCTCGGATTCTCCTGAGTCCTCCTTGACAAGAAGGAAGGGGAAGAGTGTGGCCGAGTCGATGCTAGCGCACAAGTGTGAAATGAATGGCGGCCATCCGCAGGAGCATGACTGGAACCTGGGCAGCTCTGACGCGGAGATTCTTGGAGATGGAGGCGTCATTTCAAGGAGGAATGACACCGATGCTACCCGAAATGCGGATTTGGAGACCGAGAGGGACCAGAGGCTGAAGGATCGAGCGAGATCACGTTTCATCCAGAGCAGGGTCGGTAGAGGCTTCCCATCACAGGATGATGGAGGTGCACAAGGAGGAAGCTCGACGGTCATCACTCACCACGGGAGAGACTATTCCAGACAAAGTAGGATGAGCAGGGCCAGCACTGCGGGGACGATCAACACAGTAGGCACGAAAGGTACCGGCGGGAGCTTCGGAGCAAGCGGAGGTGTAAAGTATAGACTGGGAAAAGTATTGTTGAACGGCAGCATGCGCTACAGTGCTCGAGGTAGTCGACGCACAAGGCTTCGAACGCATACAGGCCGCAATGGAGCCGGTAGCTCGCACCATCGACGGATGAGCAGCGCCGGAGGCGTGATGCCCGGTTCCATTGGCACCAGCGCCGGCGGCACCAAGTGGGTTGGCCAGACATTCGAGGTTGGCAAACGATTCTGGGAGATTTTGGAGGCCAGGAAGGAGCAGGTTGCGAGGGAAGGGCCTTGCCTCCATAATAATGATGAGCCTAGCCTTCGATCGGATGGTGGCGGTCAAGGATCGGTAAATATTTCCAAGAACCGGATCGATCTGGATGAAATTGGAGGCTTCAAAGCCGGTGATGTCGAGGAGCTCAAGATAAAGGACACGACAAATTCGAGCAGAGCGCTCAGCCGCAGCCCCTCAGGTGTCCTCAACGATATGGCGGCCCAAGCACAGAGTGCTGCAGGTGGCAAGATTAGTGAAGACGTTGATGCTGACCATCAGATACACGAAAAGCATCTCAAGGAAGGCAGAATGGTTCATGATGAGGAAGGGGCGCTGGCGCAAGAGACTTCCTTGGAAGGGCATGGCAACCAAGATGAGAGAATGCAAAGACCGAGGATGGCCTCAATCGCATCTTCAATTGTTACGATACCGCACGATAAGGAAACCGGCCCTTATGACATCGAGAATCGGAAAGGTTGGAGCGACGTGCTCAGCTTCTTTACGACGAACAGCACAGGCGCTGTGAGCAGCAGTGTCGCCTCGAATACACCACGCGGCCTCGAATTTGGGGAAGGTCGTGTTCGGAAACGGGGCCATAATAGGATTCGCAAGGCTCAATCTGAGTCAAAGGAAATGGTGCACGTTCCGCCAAGCCCATCCCGTCAAGATGCACCTTCCTTCGTCACAGCGGCTAGTGGCTTCGCTCCCGAAGAAAGCTCCAGACAAGGCTATGAAAAGGAGAGAAGAAATGGGCCCACGCAGCTCCTTCCAAGCCCCATGACCAGAGAGGAGGCATCAAAGCACCCAGATCCACCACCAGAGGCTGAAGAGCGGTTCCCTGAGGCGGTCCATCAGCTTCTTCGAAGACAGAGTGATGTTGGCATCGCTCCCGGTGGACCCGGCGAAAGGGGCGACGCCGCAAGCGACCACATGGTAGCCGCAGGAATAGCTGCAGCATATCCAGCCCACGATCCTCTGGATGTAATTCCGCTAGCACCCCTCTCCAATTCGCCTTCTAGAGTCGACAGCTGGATCAGCAGCATCAGGCAGCCTAGGGACAGGGCTTTGAGCGTAATGTCTTCGGCTAGGGAAAGTAGACTTGCCCACTCGCCCGCTTCTCGTGACGGCAGCACTAGACCTCTACTTGATCCGCAGAGCCCAAGCACCAATCGAGGAAATTCTAATACCCTTGATAAGCCTGAACCACGAGCACGAAAGTCTAGCTTGACGCCTGCCTTGCTATCAAGAACCAGGCCCGACTCCAACATGGTGGCACCCGTCAAGAAAATGGTCCAATTTGAAAGTTCAGAGCGTGCGAGGCCTCCGCCGATGAGAAGCTTTACGTCTTCTTTCTTTACCAAAGTGAATGCCGAGGATGGTGGCTCCAGTGCCTTGATAAGTAGGCCGCGATTTGGCGATACGCGTCCTGCACCCCCTGAAGAAGTCCTTTCGAGGCCACAACCCAACACTTATGAAAACGACAGGGACCCTTCTGGAATTGTCGCCCACGAAAAGGGACCGTTCCATTCTGCCGGAGAACACGAACACGATATCATCACGCGCAAGACTGTCCTGAAAAAGGACCGGATGCTGGTCAAGGTAGAATGGACGCCACACGAGGATCTCCCGAAGAACTTCGATGAGTTGGCCTCGAGAAAGTTCCCTGTATATGGTGATCAGTGGAGAGAATACATTGTCGTTCTGAGGATGGGAAAAGTTGAGCTATGGAGTGATCCTGTGAGTTTTTTTTTTCTTTTGCATCCTATGAAAAGTCGAGAAATCTTCTACCTTTTGCAGCGCCTAATCTCTTTCAATTATCCTTGCCTGATAGACGTTGACCTCCAAGGTGCTCCGCCACCCTGAGCGACTCAAACTTCGACACACGATCCCATTGTCTCGTGGAACTACCTTCCTCTCGCTCTACTCTCCTATCGACCGTATCTTCTGCCTGACGTATCAGCCGTGGAAGCTTCAATCCTCCAGCCACAAGGCAAGGCTCAATCTCCGCAGGCAGGGCACAGACATAGCCATATTCGATTGCCGAGCTCACAGCGTGGCCGCTGACTGGATGTGGGAGCTGTGGAGAGAGCTCGGCGGGACGTTGCCAGAGAATGTCGAGATACACCTTCCTTCTCTGGGCCTCAAGATCCGCATCCCCATCCCTGAGGAGATGCCGAGCTATACTGCTGCCTCGTGCCTGGGTGCTGATTCAAGAGGAGGCGAAGGTTACAAAGTCATTAGTCAAGCCAATGTGACTGGAATGATATGGAAGTTAGTCAAGAGGGCTCCAGAATGGAAGGACTTGTTGGATGAAGTCGAGAAGGACGGCATCCGCTTCGCTCTAGCCTGGAGAAGAGGGGTCGTTCTTGACTGGGTTCAGCACGAAACCTCGGTCGATGGCCAGCAGCGTGATTGGGCAGTCCTCTGCGGTGCAATAATGAAAGAGGTCAGTCTTTGGGTCCTATCGCCTGAAAGAGGAGCGCAAGGTCGACACTCACATTCCCCATCGTCCTTTCACAGTTTCGTAATCCTTCCATATTGGAACTGCGCCCAGCAAGGCATTACCCGACATCAGTCCGACTTGTGACTGGTGAAACCCTTGATGAGCCTCCTGCCATAGAGGGCTACCTCTGGAGGGTCAAGCCCGTATCTGGGGCCCTGACCAGGCTTTATGTGACGACCCATGACAGCCATGCCTTCGTCAATCGACCCTCGAGAGCCTTCCCGCCCGACAGGCATCTGGCTACCCAGCTTCAAGAGGCGCTGGACATGAGAATACCGAAGAACACCGTTCAAGCCCAAAGCAAGGTGGAAGTTAACATTCAGAGTCGAAAGCGCTCAGGAAGAGCCTTGGATACGTTCCTCGGCAGGAACAGGAATGTCGTGCGCGACGAGAGCATGGCAGCTCTAAGACAGAACGTCATGGACGCTGTCAGCCATGTTGCAATGACTGCAGAGGAATGTGAGGCTCAGGTGGAGGCATATCAGGCGTTCGAAAAGCGGAGGCAGTTTGAGCAGATTAACGGAGCCGATGGTTACGTCGATTTGCGTGACATTCTCATGATTAAGTCCTTGGGTGAAGGACCTACTTACTGGCCTGGAAAGGACGACAAGGCACTCTGCAGGAAAGAAGGTTTGAAGCTGGACTCGGAACTAAAGGAAGTAGAAGCTGAGGGAGACGAGGCAGCATCGAACAAGGACGACGTGATCGATATTGAGGAGGAAGACATCGGTGGAGAAGAAGGCCTTTTGAATGCCAAGGACCGGAGCGAATTGCGAAAGTCGAGGCAGTTCGAGGTTGTCATGTCAAACGGGCGATCAACTCGTTTCGAAGCCTACTCGGTTTCCGTGGCGAGGGACTGGATCAAGAGGTTGGCCGCCCTAGCTAGGTACTGGAGGAGAAGGGAAAAGGTCGATGCGCTAGAACTGATGAATGCGAGTGGTTTTGATCCGACCCTGATCCAGAGAAACCTCCAGGAGAGATCTGGCGGAAGGCCCTTGGGTATCAGTCCGGATTCGGAAAGGATGGCTCCTGTCCTGGCAGAATTATGGCACTGGTGCGCCCTCGAAGGCTGCCGCGGCATCATCCGTTGCGGTATGCTTTACCAGAAAAAGTCTGGCTACTCACCTTTCAAGCGCCGGTATTTCATCCTGATCGCCGGTCGGCTCCTCAATTACAAACTTGTCAAGTCGCAGAGGACCGCTAGATCCCGGCAGAATGCTGGCATCTTTCATCGTCGTCAGGAGACCGTCATACACTTTCGAGACGCCTACGTCTACAGCGGAAAGCTGAGCGAAGACATGTTGAACAATGTCAGAACCGAGGGCGCTCAGGCTGTCAGCGGCATCGGTGGTGGGGGATCGAACGCGGGGGAGAGGCACAGATTGCCAAGAGTCTATGCTGACGGGTTATTCAGCGTTGACGACGACGAGGATTGCACCTTCGTCATTCGTTACCGGCCGGAGAGGGTCAATCAGGGACAAGAGCCTCCAAAAGGTGGCAACGAAAGATCCAAGATGAACCATTTGCCGCAGCCGCCGCCGCCCACCTTCGATTTGACCTCCAAGTCCCAGCATGAGGGTAAATCCGAGCTCGAGACCACCGCCACGATGAAGGATGGCGTTTCGAGCAGCATTGCTAACAAGGCCCGACAGTCGAACTCGACACGGCCGGTTCATCAAGAGCCATCGAAAAATAGCGCAGGCTCGACCACCTCTTCGACGGTGCTCCCCACCTTGGCCGACAAATCCCACAAATTCGTGGCCCTTCGTGCACGTAGCAAATTGGAGAGGGACCAGTGGGTACGGTGCATCTCGTACGAGATCGAGAGGCTGGTGAGGGATGAGAGGGACAGGGAGATGAGGTTGAAGAACGTTGGAAGCGTCGAAAAGGCGCGAAAGGAAGACGTGTGATTCAAAGGCGACGTTGCTCTCTCTACATCATACCGGAGTTTGACGAAGCGAAAGGATAGGGAAGAAGATTCACTCTACATCTTATCTCCCGCAGATGATTTCCAAGTTCAAGTGGCCAGTATACCAATCGACACATTTTTTTGTTTTGTTTTTGTTTTGTTTTTTTCCTAGTAATGAATTTCTAATCACTGGTTCTTTCACCACCCATTTCATCGTGCCTCGCACCTCTTGTCGTATCAATTGCTGCTCGGAGCATGCCCACGAAGCAAAACTTGAAAATACACTTAGCAGAGTGATTCACACATCAATGCCATGAAGGGTACTGTGTGTCCTGTGCCCTGTACACACTGGACTGGGCTGGACTAGATATACGTAAAAGACTCTGGCTTGCTTCCTCTCGATCGAGAATGTTTTGTCGACGTATGCGCGGTGGAATGATCGGTTGAAATCTGTCGACTCCTTCCGTATTGTTACATTTCTCTCTCTCCCTCTCTCTCTTGGCACCCGAGAACTGTCGTCCATGAAAAGAGAGCTTGCGAGATTCTAGGGTAAGGGGTACCCTTTCTCCCCTTGGGTTCAGGGATGCGAACAAAATTGTGGGGAAAGGGAATGAGGAGTGTGGTTTGGGGAAGCGCTTGTTATGGAAGGGTTTGGTTGAAGAGATATTCGTGAAAAGGGGGGGGGGGGGGGGGGGGAGCAGTTGGTAAAGCTAAGAAGAAGTCGAAGTCAAAACACCTCATGGACCAGCCTTCGGCTTCTTAGCACCGTACTTGGATCTGGAAGTGGTTCGGTTGGCGACTCCGCTGAAATCGAGGGCTCCTCTGACGAGATGGTATCTAATGAGGATGAGAAGGGAGGGAGTAAGAATGTGTGTCAGAGATTCTGTTTGAACATGTGGCGCTCATTCTGAGCGGGTGATCCACTCCCTCAAACCCCTCCCCCCCTCCTTTGGCATTTTTGTCCATCTCTCCTTCATTGATCTCTTCAGCTGAATGCTCCTTTTGAAGAACGAAAAAGAAAGAGAGAGAGGAGAAAAAAGAGAGCGGGGGGGGGGGGGGGGGGGGAGGGGCTCGTCTCCATCCCCTCCGTGCCAGATCTCTCATCGAAAAGGGTCCCAGAGTCTCGTCCCGTTCGAACATCAAATCCCCAACAAAATCAAGAAGTGATGACACACCTTACACCAGGAACATCCTGAACCCTACCGCCCCTGATGAGGACGACGCTATGTTCCTGAAGGTTGTGACCTTCACCAGGGATGTAAGCGACGACGCTCCTCCCGTTGGAGAGCTTGACCCTGGCGACCTTCCTGATGGCCGAGTTGGGCTTCTTGGGCTTGGTCGTGAAGATCTTGGAGCAGACCCCCTTGACGAAAGGTTGACCCTCCAGGGCTGGTCCCTTGTTGACGGGTGGCCTGTGAGGTTTTCTGGCCCCCCTCAAGGCTTGCTGGAGCGTCACTTGGTTGGATGGTGTGCTGCTAAAGCTTCGGAAGGCGCTGGCTGAACAAGGCGATGCTGCGTTGAAGGAGAGGATTTTTGATCTGGATGGACCTGCGATGGATCTATGCGAGACAGTTGGCAAGGCCGAGACGAGCGCCGTCCTCAAGTTCTGGAAAGGTGTCATGAAGGACTGGGAGGTGCAGGAGAGGCCCAGATTGGGGGGAGGGGGTATGAACCTTCTGCCCGTGCATTTACTTCATCATAGACTGCAGTTACATTTCCACTTACCATGGCAATGGATTCTTCTGCTCGTTGAATGTGATGGTGAATCCGATGTTAAGATGAGGAAGATGAGGTGGAGATGAGTGCATTCAACCAACCCCCCACCGCCCCAGAAAAAAAGAGGCTTCTCGATGTCATCCATTTGTTCTTCTTCGTCGATCACGTGAATACCTTTCAAAAACCGGGTAAAAAAAATGACAGCGCCTTCCCGGGATTGAACCAGGGACCAGACGGGATTCAATTCCGAAAGAAGCGAATTGCAACCGTATACTCTACCACTGAGCTAAAGACGCTTTCACGTTCATCAATAACGTGGTAAGTATAAACAAAATAAAAAATAATTATGTTCCACTCGGTTTTTCTGAATGATAAGTACCCTGCCAAAAAAACCAAACGTCAAGTTGCCAAAGGCCACCATACCTAGTTGGTTGCGGCTTGAAACGACCCTGCGAAACAGTCCAGTTGATCTCCAGTGACACCGCCCCTGCAACGAAAATCTTCGGTCTCAACCTACTTCGCCTCCATTAACACATCCCCCTTTCTTTTTCCCCCAGGTAAAGGCGGTTTCTTTCGTCCACACACGGTGGGGACACACGGCATCTTTAGAAGTTGACATTCTGGCCGAGCCCCAACTGGATCGCCTTTTCTACGACGAGTGCGGTGATGGCCACGTCTTGAACACCTACACCGACCGATTTGAATATCGAGATCGCCCTCAAACTAGTGTTCCTTGCCTTGTCGTCTTTGGTAGACCGAAACCGCTCCCTTATTACTTTCAGGCTGCCCTTCACTTCAACCTCAGTTGCATCGGGATCGTCGCTTATCAAGTCTCCGAGCTCTATGCAATCCTCAGAGGGGATCGAGGCCTTGATCAGGTCACCCGCTTCGGTCGAGCATGCCGCTGAAGAATCGACGATCAACGTCCCTTGACTGTGGCAAAGTCGGATCAGCGTCTCTGGCACCTCTTGCATATTTGGTTTGTCTGAGTCGTGTTGAAATGAGGAGAAGGTGTCAGGACGTTGGGTCGAAATATAGAGAGATTTCAAGGAGATGGAGAAGTGGAACAAGGGCTATCTAGACTCACAGGATCCAACGAGGTTTAGATGGGTCCCGTCCTTGACCCATTCATCTTTGAAGAGCGGGTCCGTCGAAGGCGTACAGCAGCAGATGATGTCTGCACCTTTGACCGAGGCTTCCACGTCGGCGCTGAAATCCACTTGGACGTTTTTGCCTGCCAGCTTGGACTTCAAGGAGACGATGGTTTCGAGTGTTGTCTGAGAAGGTCGGTCTCCCCTTGTCAGAACAAAAGTGATGGTAGTGATGGATGGATAGAGCTGGGAGAGCAGCAAGGAATGGTAGAGACCTTGTTGACCTCCCCCAAAGATGGAAACCTTTTCCGGTTTACTTTGAGATGGATCGTGGATCAGCGAAGTCGCCAGGACAGAGCCTGCGACAAGTGGTGGCGCGAAGTTTCAAGCAGGGGAAAGGGTTCAAAAGCAGTTATGAGGGGGATGGGGGAGAAAAAGGGAGATAGATCGTCGAGTAGGTGGAAATGGGAAGACATGATCATCAGCGAGGATAGGATGAAACCCCTGCTCAGAGGTGTCGCTTCTGTCAGAGGATCGACCCTGCGACGAATCAGGCCAACGTACCAGCGGCGGTTCTAAGGCCGGTCAAGCTCTCGGCATTGACAACAGCTTTCATCCTACCGCCCTCCTCCTCGATCACGAGCGTAGTCCCTCGGATGCCGGGAGGCGCCAATTGGTCATTGGGCTTTGGAACACTGACGATCTTCACGGTGGTGGAATGGTTGAGCCTGGCTGGCATGAAGAGGACATTGTGATGCTTGGTCTCTATGGTCGTCCTGTGAGGATTCTGGATGGCCAACGGTTCACCGACCGAGGCTTTGGAAGTAGTCTCATGAAAGCCTGCGCTCCTTCGAATCGAGCTGAAGACGTGAGCTTGGTTCGAAAGGACCTCTTTGACGTCCAGGTAGGAAATCACTTGCTCGATCTCGGTCGAGCCCAGAACCAAGAGGGCTACCATGATCTTTAGAGTGGATCTCCCTGATGTACTTGGTCGCGACCTGCTTCTGATTTACCCGTCTGAAGTGCAACCTGGGGAGGTTGGGCAGTAGTTCCCCTCCTCACTCAACTAGACGTACTAACATCGAATCCCATGAATAATAACGATGGAATGTCCACGGGGGCACGCACCCACATACAGACCTCCACGATGTTGATAGCCTGGACTCACCGTTCACGTGACATGTTCACCACCCCTGACCACCTCAAGTCGATCATCAACCCAAACCGTTTCCGCTGCCCAACGCCCCATCTTCGTTCGTCATGGCCAAGAAGGCAAGCCTCCGAGGCAATTAACCCCGCCCCTGACGTGGAGAGAAAGAGTGGACCTTTTTTTTGCAAAACGTTGTGGCAATTTTTTGATAATCGATGAAGAAGGAACATGGAGACTTGTTCTCGCCTTGACCCTGTGTTGGACCTTGACCCCTTCCCCGTTCTCCATCCTGTTCTCATCCATGCTGCGTTTTATTACGATTTTCGCGCATTTGAGGGCACGAGCCAAGCAAACTTGGCGGATTTTAAAATCCTCGCCATCCCGACCTCTCTCCGCCTTTTTCGATTCTGGGCCCTTTTCTCCTTACCCCACCTTTTCTTGTTTCATCCGTCCATCCTCTCCATCTTCCTCACCACTCACTGTTCGTGCCGTGTCTTACTTTGGACGTCCCTGTTGTCCTGTTGCGATCCCAAGATTCATATCGATTCGAGCCAGACTGCCTGCTCATTCGATTGAGGTGAGATCTCAACCCAAAGTGAAGGGTTAACGAGCCCCATTTGCGGATAGGACGCATGGCTCTTTCCCAAGGATCGAACGCCCCCTTCCCATCAACACGCATGGACTGCCTTGAACACAGCTGGAAATGCGGCCCTTTCTCCCCCCATCGCAGACCTTGCTTTTGATTTCAGCTTTTCCCAACCCAATCGATCGTCTCCTCTCGGATAGTAATCAAGCGTGGGTGTTAAATCCAATTTAAGCTTCATTCATGCTCAGACGCTGCGAACCCAAACGTAAGCGAAAAAAAGATCCCCGCATTTTTCCATGATACACGGGTGAAGGGGAGACGGAGAGGGGCAAAAGGAAGCACACATCCCGAATCGTAATCGTGGATGTGGAAAAAAAAAAAGAGGAAGAAGAAGGAATGCAAGGCTCCATGGCCCTGGCTGGAACAGAGGAACAGACGGGCCCCTTGCACGGCTGCCTCCTTGACCAATAAAATAAACAGGAGGAAAGAATCATCCTCGCAAGCTTCCGAAACTCGTTTCATCCCCTTCCCAACCCATCACTCTCAAAATTCTCGCCCGCCCTCCTCCAAGAGCAATCCACCCAGCTTGAAAGGTGAAGGCTCGGATCTGAAGAAAAAGGACAAGGAAAATCCTACGGAAGTGAAGGTCGGTCGCTTTGGGTTAAATAGATCGGCAGAGGAAGTGGGGAGAGGGGGTTAGGAAGAAGAAAGTAAATCTCAGAACCTACCAATATCCATCCGTCCATCCATCCCCCCTTTGAAGTGAAGAGACTCGAAAAGGACATGTTCGAGCTCAATTTGCAACTTTCGGTCTCGATGGCGACCTGGGCCGCGGGACTCTATTTTCTGGTCTCTTTCATCGTCCTGCCTATCGTCAACTACGTGAGGGGTCCCTACCGTTCCCCTCTCAAGGCGTTGCGCGGGCCGCCTGTGCTGCACTGGTTCTTCGGTTCCGTTCCCGTCAGAGAGCTAAAGGCGATCAGGGAGGTCAACCTCAACATCGAGTGGGTCCCCGAGTACGGTAGGGTCTACACGTACATCACGCAGAACAGGAAGAGGATCGTCTTCCTCGGAGACCTCCAGGCGGTCCACCACTGCCTCCTAACCAGGCCAAGCCTGTACGTAAAACACCCCGTGGCCCTCAGGATCGTCAACATCTTCTTCGGCAAGGGTCTTCTCGGAGTGGACGGGCCGGAGCACAAGAGAGACAGGAAGGTGGCCTTCCCAGCCTTCACCCAGAAGGCGGTCGACAAGTTGGCCCCCTGCTTTCTGGAGCACGCCCAGAACCTGGTGGACAGGTGGGATCGGCTGGTGAGCCAGGACGCCAAGGGGGACGTCAAGGCGGGAAGAGGACTGGTGGTCAATGCCTTCTCCGAGTTTGCCCTGGTGACGCTCGACATGATCGGCGACGCCGGCTTTAACTACCAGTTCGATTCCGTCAAGGGCAGGGATACGGAGCTGGCGGTGGCTTTCAGCAAGATCTTCCACCTCATGACGACGGGCAGCATCTACTCTCTCCTCAGGATCCAGTTCGACTCCATCAGCAAGGTCGGAAGATTGCTCAAAATCAAGGAGGAGGTCGAGTTGCAGAACGCCAGGAAGGTGGTCCACGACTGCGCCAGGCAGTTGGTCAACGACGCCAAGGAGGAGGCGCTGAGACTCAAGAAAGGCGGGATCGCCAACGAGGACGAGGAGGCCAAGGACCTCCTCTCCCTGCTGGTCCGTTCCAACCTCTCGGACAACGTCAAACCCTCCGAAAGGATGACGGACGAGGAGGTGATCCAGATCGTCCCCACCTTCCTCAGTGCGGGTCACGAGACCACTTCCACCGCGCTCTCCTTCGCGGCTCACAGCCTCACCTCGGACCCAGACGGTCTACGCGCCCAGCAGAGGCTCAGGGCCGAGCTCTCCAGCGCCGAGAACTGGGACACGGATGCCAAAGGTCTCGACAGCTTGGTCTACCTCGACGCCGTCTGCAGGGAGGTCTTGAGGCTTCACAACCCGGTCATGCAGGTCCGGAGGGGGGTGACCCAGCCCGACGTGATCCCGCTCTCGGAACCCATCCGACTCGCGGACGGGACCATGACAAAGGCCGTCTCGGTGGTGCCAGGCGACTCGGTCATCCTGCCCATCAGGTTCATGAACACGGACGAGAAGATCTGGGGTCCGGACTCGAACAAGTTCGTACCGGAACGTTGGCTTCCCTCCGATCACGAGTTCTACCGTGGCGAGCTCCCGGACTCGGTCAAGGACGTCAAGTACGGCTGGTCCCACATCCAGACCTTCACCGTCGGTCCCAGGAATTGCATAGGGATGAGGATGGCCATCCTGGAGTTCAAGGCCGTCCTCGCCAAGGTCGTCGCCAACTTTGACCTCAAGCCTCTCACCCTCCCCGGAGAGGAGCCCATCATCATCGAGCCTCGCAACGCTGCCGTCGGTAGGCCGGTTGTGATCGGAAGGGAGAAGGAGGGTTACCAGGTCCCGATCAGGATCAGAAAGCTTTGAGGAGGCGATTCGACTCTAGAAGAGATGAGGCGCGCAATGAACTCGACCACCTCAACATCCTATGCTCTATCTTCCTTTTTTTCATGGCTTCCCTTGACCCCTTCCCCATCCTCTCCTGGTTGCTACGAATGCATTCACAGACTTACAAACTTCAAAAACGGAATCCTTGATCTTGTCTCTCGGTCAACCGAAGATCTTTGGATACCACCCATGATCGAGCTCTCAAGGGTTGACCTTTCTCACCGCGGAGGGATCTCCTTTTTTCGTTTACGATTCGTATCGAATGAAGTTTGTTGGCTGATCTACATGTACTTAGCTTACTTTGTTTGTGCGACAAGGCGCAACGTGGAGAGAGATGAGAACGACGTGTGGAAAAAAGAGGCGGGAAAAATGTGATACGACGAACTGCCAAGGTTGGGTAACATTACGAGTGAATGACACTGAGCGAGAGTAGATTGGGAATAAAGGCCGGATGACGGATTAGGAGGAAGAGTAGGAGGGCGAAGACAGAGGGAGAGAGAAAGAAAACAAAAAAGGGAGAGTTGCTGGGAGAGGTTCTATTCCTTTTCGTGCTGGATCGCTGGTCGACATTGCCAATGCCAGAGGACATCACTTTAGGCCAAGAGCTCCTCTACCTCGATTGGGCTCAAGACAGGGGCATTGGCCTTCTTATAGTGGGCAATGACCCTCTCGGCCTTGGCGGCAATGTCCTCTGGGGTGAACTTGAACTTCTTGTAGAGCTCACCAGCTGGGGCCGAGGCACCGAATCGGCCGTCGATGGCTACGTGAGCGTGGGAGTACTTGGACCAGCCGAGGGAAGAGTAGACCTCGACAGACACGATTGGAGCGCCGGATGGGAGAACTGACTTGCGGTAAGCAAGGTCCTGCTTGTCAAAGACCGAGGTACATGGCATCGACACGAGCCTGGCCTTGATACCCTTCTCGGCGAGCTTGGCGACGGCGCCATTGGCGATAGAGACCTCGGAACCGGTAGCGACAAGGGTGACGTCCGCGTTCTCGGCTTCGACGAGAACGTACGCACCCTTGGCAGCCTTTTCGATCGAGCTTCCCTCGAGCTGTGGAAGGTTCTGCCTGGAGAGGGCGAGAACCGATGGGGTGTTGGCAGACTCAATCGCAACAAGGTAGGCACCCGAGGTCTCGTTGCCGTCAGCTGGACGCCAGAACATGAGGTTTGGAATGGCACGGAGAGCGATGGCAGTCTCGACTGGCTGGTGGGTTGGACCGTCCTCACCCAAACCGATCGAGTCGTGGGTGGCGACCCAGATGACGCGGTGGTTGGAGAGAGCAGAGAGACGGACAGCGCCGATGGCGTACGAGACGAAGTTAAGGAAAGTTCCGGCGGTTGGAATGTGCATTCCGTAGGCGTCAATACCGTTCATGATGGCACCCATAGCGTGCTCACGGACACCGTAACGAATGTATCGGCCGGAGTAGTCACCGAGCTTGGTGCTTGGGTGCTGGAAGTCGACGGCGTTGCCCCATCGGGTGAGGTTGGATCCGGTCAAATCGGCGGAACCACCAACAAGCTCTGGGATGGCGTTGGCGAGCTTAGCGAGGACAGTCTCAGAGAGCTTTCGGGAGGCGACAGCAGCGTCACTGGGAGTGTAGGTTGGGAGGGCCTTCTCCCATCCCTCTGGCAGCTTGCGGGCAATTCGTCGAGCAACCTCCGAGTGCTCAGTAGGGAACTTTTCAGCGTAGGACTTGAAGAGGTCGTTCCAGGCGGCTTCAGCCGTGGCGCCACGGTCAGCAATCTCCTTGAAAGCGGCGTAGACCTCCTCTGGGACAACGAAGGACTCGTCAGGGTTGAAGCCAAGCTTGGTCTTGAGCTGCTTAATGTCGTCAGCCTTCAATGGAGCTCCGTGGGTGGAGGCGTTACCCTGCTGGAGGGAGCCGAATCCGATGGTGGTCTTGAGGCGGATGAGCGTTGGCTTGTCGGTGACCTTTTGCGCCTCCTCGATAGCCTTGTACATGCCCTCGAGGTCCTTGTCACCATCGTTGACGTGGAGAACGTGCCATCCGTAGGCGAGGAATCGCTGCTCGACGTCCTCGGTAAAGGAGCAGGCTGTGTCACCGTCGATGGAAATGTGGTTGTCGTCGTAGATGGCAATCAAGTTTCCAAGCTTGAGGTGGCCGGCAAGCGAGGCGGCCTCGGAGGCGACACCCTCCTGCAAGCATCCGTCACCGGTGAACATGTATGTCTTGTTGGTGAAAATTGGGAAGCCGTCCTTGTTGAAAGTGGCTGCAAGGTTGGCCTGGGCGATGGCGAGACCGACAGCGTTGGCGAAACCTTTAGGTATAAAATATTATTAGAGTGTGGACTTCCAGATCAGTATCCGAGGATCAAATGGACGGGGAAAACCCACAATAGGCAAATTTGCGATATGGAAAAGAAAATAATAGAAGGGGGAATTATGGCCGCTCACCTTGTCCAAGGGGTCCTGTTGTGACTTCAATGCCGTCGGTGTGGTCCTTCTCTGGGTGACCTGGGGTCTTGGAGTCAAGCTGCCTGAATCGCTTGAGCTCCTCCATGGGGGTGTCCTTGTACCCGAGGAGGTGGAGGATCATGTATTGAAGAACACATCCATGGCCGTTGGAAAGAACAAACCTGTCCCTGTTGGCCCACTTCGAGTTCTTTGGGTTGCAGGTCATGAATCTGGAGAGCGGAGTGAGGAAAATTTCAAACGAAGAAAGAAGCTGTTAGAACGTGGGCTCTGTTTCCTAATTTGATCTTTCTTTTTTTTATTGCAATTTCGCCTTCCCTCTCCACCTTTCTTTTTCCAGTGGGAATGAGAGCTCTGCGGGATCAAGAAGACAAGGTTCCCAAGGCTCTCTGTCACAAAGAAAAGCGGAATGGTTGCCCTCACTTTGACCCTTTTTCTTCCTTCTACTTCTCTCCTGCTACCTTTCTCTATTCCCTTCACCCAAGCCTGGGGAGCGAAATAAAAAATCAAACGACGAGAGGAGAGAAGAAAAGGACATAGGGGTGAAACACTCACCTCGACCAAAGAAGGTATGCGATCGGAGACATGGCCATTGGCATACCTGGGTGACCAGACTGGTTGGGATGCGGCGGAGAAAGATGACGTGGCATCGGTCAGAACATGGGTCGTTGTGAAAATGAGATTCAGAGCTCAGGGACACAAAGGGGAGTCAAACTTCCATGTGTGAAAGAGGTGGCGAGTCGATCGACAAGCATGAACAATGACAAGCCGATGAACTGGCGGAGAGGGGATGAAAGTAGGGCGAGGTGGACGGGAGAAAGACAGGCAAACTTTCTATCAAGACACTCACGTTAGACTTTGCGACAGTGTCGGCGGCCAAGCATCGCATGGTGGCGATCGCCTTCTGGTCGACTGGGCTAGCGGTGAAAGGCATGATGGTGGATATGGATCTTGTGAGGTTGGGTGTTACGGGATCGATTGTTGGAGAAGTGGGTGAGGGAGGGGAAGAAGGGATTCAATCACAAATCGAAGAGGGAGGTGAGGATTGGAAACACGTAAGGCGGTGGTGGAGAAGGAGGCTGAAGAGGGAAGGGGGGGGGAAGGAAAAGGAAGCTTATGATTGCTAGCGCAAGGTTTAAGCTGATATTTATTGGGCGAGAAAGGCTGGGCTCAACGAGGTTGGGTGGGGGCTGGGTGGGAGAGCGAATGGAAAGCCTTTCCACCGGAGCGACGAGGGCAAGGGGAGAGGGCGAGAGGGAGACGCAGGCAGGCAGGAAGGCACGAGTTGCTCGGTGCCGCCTGTAAGCCCCAGCTTGGGATCTGCCTGGCCAGTGCTCTCCCTCTCACCCTCATCATCACGCACACCCTCGTTTTTCTTCGCCTCTTCTGCAGCAGTAATTGGGTTCTTGTATTTGGTTTTTCACTCCAAGTCTTCTGTAATGTGCAAGGTTTGGTTCATCTCCACGCTCTCCCCCATCATCATTGGTAAAAGATAAAATAACAGCTGATGATATTGGATAGAAGCCCTCAAGTCCTTCACCCAGCAAAGGAGGACAGAGATCGGGGTAAAGAAGAGTCGGACATGGAATCCAGAGGAACGATGATCAGTTTCAAGGGTGCATCCTCCAAGAATCACACATCACCACTTACAATCACCAAGATTCTTAATCTTGGGATACAACCTTTCATTAGGGTTCTTCCTCCGTTATCTATCTGAACCAACTTGGCTCGGTATTCTCTCTCTAACATCCAACACTCAAAAAACTATTTCCTTCCTCTTCCTTCGAATCCCTTCCCTTTTTTTTAAACAACCGAAGGTCCGCGTCCGTGTCCCCCACTCAAACCAGATGAATTCCAAAACAACGCACCTACCACACCCATCGACTTTTCTTCCGAAGACCTCAACTAAGTGCAACTCTGATTCAGACTCTTACTTGGGGAGGTGTGAGTGAGTGTGTGGGTGTGTTTGCCGTTGTGGGATTTCCAATGTTGATTCGCAAAGTGGTATGAGCGTCGATCCCCCCCCCCCCCTTCACACCTGCATTCTCTAGCCTCACTCACTCATGCCAGTGGATTCGTGGTGCAACGATCAGAAAGAAAAATAAAATAAAATAAAAAAAAATGAAAAAGAAAAAGAAAAAAAGGGCTGAGTGGCATGTCGACAGCTAAGGTGGGAAGAGTCTGTGCTGCGCGTAGGGGGACGAAGTGGGGGGGAGAGAGAAAAAGGTCGATCCTGGCTGGGCTTCGTTGTTGGGGTGTTGTGTTTTTTTTTTCCCCTTTCCTTCGTGCTAAACTATGACGTTACCAAAAAAAAACTGAAATCAGGAATCGAAACGGAAACCAACGAAAGAAGGGATGAGTGAGTGTCCTCTCCAAAGTCGGACCGGGCTTCCCATTCGAAGGCTCCAAATTATGGGTTGGTGGGGGGAACTTTCTCAAAGTAAGGGAGTCTGAAGCAACCCATCAAGGAACGGGATTCGGTAAACGTTGAAAGGATTTGTAATGACAGCTCTTTATGCTAAGCCCTGCAGCCCAAAAAACTAAACACCCTCGAGTCACAATAGTCATGAGTATAAGAGAATTCGAAAGGGGGAGGAATTGCATCGTTTTTTAAAAAAAAAAAAAAAAAAAAAGGCAAACCCCTCCTTGGAACGTGTCCATTCACATGAGAGCCACGGTAAGAAGCCCAAAGGTTGGCTTGATCCATCAAAGCATGTAAAAGTGGAAAAAAAGACGAAACAAAAGCTCTGTGGCATTCTAAATGAAGAAGGGCTAATCGTTGACCAAGAAAAGATTCGCTTAAAAATGCCACGGCATGACATTATTGAACATTCATGATTCTTACTGTGCATGTATTGTACATACAGAAGGGTCTAATCCTAATCAGGGCGCCAGAATCGTGATTTTTGCGCTGGTCGATGGCTTCCTTGTTCACAGGTGATCGGACTCCTCACGCAAAAGGGCTGCAAGGCTAGCTCATCGCGCGTGGCAACATGCTACGGCAGACATGGAAACAACGACGTTGACCACTTACTTCCTTCCCAGTTCGAAGCCATGCTTCCCCGTCCTCCCCTCACCAGAGCGTGGTTTCGATTCCGGTGCTTGACACCCACAAATCGAAACAGGTGGGCGAGGGGGGCACAAGTCGGAGTCAAGAGTGGCAGGAAATCAGATTTTACGTCTTGAGATTGTGCGTTGAATCTTCACCAGCAGGGATCCAACCCTGTCTTCGCTTGGATGTTCAGTCGATGGGGACTTTTTTCTTCGTTCCTTTTTTAACAAAATGAAAAAAAGAATGGGTCTTTGTCATCATCATCGTCATCCACCCTTCCGAATCCGAATCGCCGTGAGAAACTCGACCATAGAGAAATCTTTGCTTTCCTTTGCTTTGTTTTGTTTGGTTTTTTTTTTTTGTATTTTTCCGTCCCGAACTTGCTCTCATTGTTTTTCGAATCGGGATCCTACTCTCGCCCTTCTAGTTGCCTTGGATGCTCCCCCCCATTGACAGCGAGGTCGATTCAAGCTTCCGAATCTCAGCGTACCCACAGCCTTCCCCTGGGCTGGAGTCGAGATTCGGGATCCTTGTGTTCACTGAAAATGAAGTAAGCAAAAGATAAACAAAGAAAAGAAAAGGAAGGTTACCCTCCTCCTTGCTGTGAGATGTGGTGCAGGACGTCCAGATCTTCCGATGTACGAAGCCGGAAGGGGTGGAATGGGTCAATAGGTTTGAGAATCCAACGAGGGGGTCCCAGCTCACGTCTAACCCTTCCAATCGTCCGGCGTTTGGACCTCTGCGGCAGGTGGCATGTGATTCATTGGATTGCGAGCGCTCAGATTGCTTGCCGTTTACAGTCCTGTGGGGGAGAGACGGATATGGAGAGTATGTTTGTCGCAAGGAGACCCTGTTGGTAAAGTCCTTTCTTCCCATCTCAAACCCAACAGAAAAAGAGAAAAAAAAAAGAATGAAAGAGAAAAGCCCCGTAACTAGGCAAGACAGAATGACATCGATACTGCAGAACTTGGGATCGAATCCGTGGTTTTTTTCCTCTTTTTTTCTTGTTTTCTTCTGGCATCGGATGGATTCCATGCCATGTGGGAAGGAAAGAAAGGGAAGAAGAAAACTTCTCGCCGAAAGTCATGTCATCCAGCATATATGCCACCGATACTCCGATCTCACTCCCGCTAACACACAGGGATTCAAGCTTAGGAGTGATTGGAAGAAACCCGAGGATGACTGTCAAAAATAGGTAAAAAAAAAACAAAAACAAAAACAAAAAACAGAAGAATATTATTGATTAAAAGAAAAAGAGAAAGAAAAAAATCCCGGGAAGGACAATCCTCTTCCTGAGAACATATGTGGAGCGGGATCGAACATGCAAGGTTACGTTTTTTTGTGCTTGTGGTTGGATCCCGAATGACGCCCGAGTTCTGGTCGTCCATCGTGGTCTCTTCTCGTCACTTCGGAACGAGGTTAGCGGGCATGCAAGCTGCAACCCTGCCTCGGCCTCAATCTCACCCTCCCTACCGATGATGGCTGGAAAATGAGCTTGAACCAAAAAAAAATTCTCCCTTTCCCTCACTCTTCGCCTCTTCAAGCGTTGCACAGAGCATCCACTGATCGGCAAGTCATATCCACGTTGCTCCCAGCGACGAAAGAAGGGGTCTGAGAGGTCGGGCGGGCAGATCAAAAGGTTCTGTAAGAATCGACTCACCTTGTTCTGCGACGTTTGGCTGCGCCCCACCACCTCCCCTCCAACCTTTCCTTCTTCTTCTTCTTCTTCTTATCACTTACGCGTTACGATGAAGATTGGTCATTGCGTTCTTCTCCTTCATCCCACTTCCTCGTCACCTCAGAGGAAGCGAGAAAGAGAGGTGGGGGCCAGGAGGAGGGAGATGGGGAGGCTGAGCTACGGAGTTTCACATGCGTCGAGGGGTCACTCTAGCCATGCGATCAAAGGCAAATCGAAAGACCCCGATCTAGGTTTCATTGCTCTTCCTCTCCCTTTTTGGACAGGGGCTTCTTGTGCACTGTAAAAGTGAGGGTGTCAATCAGGCTTAGCTCACTAGGATTTCCTGTTGGAAGGTTTCCTGCAATCCTCTTTTTTCTCTATCCCCTTCGTGGGAAAGCACAAATCCACAGGCAAGCATAGATGAGGGAAAAGAAAAAAAAAACACACAAAAACAAAGACAAAAACAAAAAGAACATGCATGGGAATGGTCCCACCACCCCGAAAAAAAAGAAATCAATGTTGTGTAGAACAAAATATTTATACAGTGCTCCCACTGCGGGTGGGAATGACGAAGAAATCCCCCATCACTTTGTCAGCCTCATCTCGTGGTTTCTCCTTCCATTGACCCAGTCTGGGTTGAGGAGCGTGATCTCTGGTGTACCGAGGAGCGCCCTCGAAACGGCCTCGGCTCCCAGCATGAAGGAGTGGTCCTGGTTACCGACCTCGTACTTCCAGGAGCCGAAGCGTCCACGAGAATAGATGTCAAACTTCTCGAGCTCAGGCTGGATGGTGGCCAAAGCAGCGTCACGGCCGAGCGACGGGGTTGGGTATCCTGGCGTGAACTTCCTGTGGTAGTAGGATACGATCTCGTCCTCGGGCTTGATGAGCTCGGTGTTGATGCACCCTTGGATAGTCTCCTTGAGAATGGTCTCCATATTGACGGGCTTCAGGTGGGACTCGGACACCTCCATCATGAGAGACCAGTATGGACCCTCCTTGGCCTCCGAGGAAGGAGTCCCCTTGGACGGGTCAGCGTACTGCAGGGTCGGAAGCTTGACGTTGGCTTGAGGGCAGTTGTTTGGACTGTAGTTGGAGAAGACAGTGGCTCGGTAGAATGGAGAGTCGTCCTCCGGGAAGTAGAGCCAGCACTTGTCGCCGATCCGGGGGGGGAGGACTCCGCGGATGCCGATTCCGATGACGTGGGTAGACGAATAGACGAGGCCCTCCTTAACAGCAGTCTTGATCTTGGTGTGAACAGCGGCATCCGGGAGAGAGACATTCTCGACAAGGTAGTCGAGGCCCATGGTAGAAACAAGATGCTTGTACTTGATGGAGGACCCGTCGTTCAGGTGAACTGTGTGGCCTTGCGCATCGACCGAGGTGACGTACTTGTTGAATTGGAGTTTCTCTTGAGGAAGTGTAGCGGCGACAGCCTTCCAGATTCCACCAGTTCCACCATGGGCAGGGAACTTGAAAGTGGCGTTAGGTCCCCAGTTTCCAGCGACCTTCTTGTTAAGGGTGTTGGAAACGACGAGCTTGAGCGAAGGCGCGGCGACGCGCTCACCGAGCCACTTGCACTGCATCATGGTGGTGGGGACAGCCCAAACCTTGAAGTTGTAAGGCCTCATGAAAAGATCGGCAATGCCCTGGCCCATCATCCTCATGATCCACTCGTCGAAGTTCTGCGGCTGATCCTTGGCACGGATCCTGACCTCGGCGGCATCGATCATTCCCTCGATACACTTGACCTGGTCCTCGGTTGGAAGAACGGAAATGTTGTTCTGGTATGGATCTGAAGGGGGGAAACCATTCGCAATAGAAAGGAGAAGAAGGAAGAAGCAGGAGGCGAAGAGGGCGTACCGGACCCAGGGAGGTGGGATCCAAGTCAGCAGGCTGGGAAGGCTGAGATCGCAACGTCCTCACATCAATCTTCAGCTTCGTCGATCAAGTAGTTCCACATGGCCCAAAAGTCCAATCCAGCCACATCTGCAACCCCTGTAAAATCCGACCTGTCCCACAGTTGTCACAGAAGAAGAAAACTCTCCAAAATCTCGAGCCAGCACTATTTGCCCATTCTCTGATTCTGTCTTCCTTTTTTTCCTGCTTGTGATGAAAACCTGCCAGACAGCTTCCTTTGGACATTCATCCACTTACAGGGAACCCAGACGTTCTTGCTCCTGACGTAAGAGACACGCTGGTGCTCGTACCAATCACCCTCCTTGGGGAGTGCCTCGTGAATCACATCGTCAAAGTACTGGTAGTGGGAGAAAATCACGTGGCCACCGACATCGAAGAGGAAGCCCTCCTCGGTGACATCTGTGGAGGCGAGACCACCGGCTTCCTTGGCCGAATCGATCAACGTCCATGATCCAAGGTTCTGAAAGAAAGGATAAGGGTGAAGGGAGGAAGAGGGGTCAGGTCGGGGCGAGATGCCCAAATGGCAACGAGGAGCGGTGGGAGAGAATGAGAGGAAAGGGGGTATGAAACGTCAAGATGGAATGCTTGACTGAAAATTCAAACTCACAAGTTGGTGTAGGCGCTTCGCAGCTCCCAAACCGGTAGGGCCTGAGAAATGTTGCAGACATTAAAGGATTCGTTAGTTTTGGAGGTCAAGTTACCATCAAGTTACCAAAGGGAATTCCCCGAGCCAGAGTCTGACAGAGACCTTTTTCAACTCATATCTCCCCCTCCCCACCTTCTCGCTATTTCATTGCAGGGGCCTCCCACCTGCGGTACCGACGATCAGCGTGGGTCCCAGTGTGACCGATGCTTTGAGGTTCATTTCGACTTACCTGCGCCAATCACGAGGGTGTCGACCTCGGTAGCTGACATTGTGGGGAAGGAACCAATGGAAACGAGGGATTCGATGAAAAAGGCCTCTAGAAACGTCTAGTGGTGAAAGGAAGCGATAGAAGAAAGGAAGGAAATGAGTGATGATGAAGTTGGCTGGAAAGAGACAGACGAGATGTACGTGGGAAAGGTTGGAGTGGAAGAGGAAAAGGGGAAGTGTGTATGTAACACGTACACGCAGTAAATTCATACATCAGGGACATTGGTGACGACGGGGGGGGGGGGGGGGGGGGGGGGGGGGGGGGGGGGGGGGGGGAAGGGCTCTCCCTCCCCTTGTCATGATTTTTTCCTCTCTCCCCTCTTCCCCTGCTATGGACGAGAGACTATTGCTGATCTGACTGCTAAAGGGGGGGTCGCCCTGTTTTCCCCTGTTCCCGCTTGCTCGCCTACCCAACCTCCGCCATGCAAGTTGGACTGGCTGTTTTCTCCCCCTTCCCTCCCCAAACTCGACTCGGAGAAAGCGCCAGCTTATGTACTCAGAAATCCAACCTCTCTGTCGTTCCCTTTCATTGCCACCTTTGGCTGTGATCACTACAACGGTGAGAGTCGGAGTGCGAGTTACGTGTGAATATGTAACACACTTGCTTGCGCGCGCGCGTGTTCCTTTCCTCTTCCATTTTGGCCGGCCATCCCTTTCTGACCTTCTCCCTAATTTATACAGTAAATCCATCCTCAAGCTCGTTACACTAATCACTCCAAGAGACATATCTTTAAAAAAAGGAAATCCGAGTACTAGTTACTCTCCTTCTCCTCTACCTTCCTTATGCCAGCAATCCTTCCCTTCTTTTTCCGACTCGCCTATCTATTGAAGGGGGCCAGATACGCACAAGAGGCGCGCGTCGTTCAAACACAGGAGAAGAAAAAAACACGCTCTCCTCCGAACCCACCGTTCGAGGGGGTTTGGTTTCAAGGGGGCGGCGGGCTTGCGACGTTCAGTGGCAAGGTTGCTTTCAGATCTTGAAAGCATGGCCATCACCCTCCGTCAACCGCACCTTGCCTTCACCCGTTGAGGGGCTTCGAACATCTCAAATCAATCATGATATCTAACGAAAAGGCAATGACTACATGTAGAGTACCTGCTGTCAGACTGTCGTTGATGTCGCCCGCGTGCGCGCCCATCAGGTTTGGGGGTTGGAATGGAGAATGCGTGCAACAAAAAGGGGGCGGGGAGGGGTTTCGTAGCCAGCCAAAGGCAATCCAAACCGTGAAACCCACTGCATTCACACCAGCTCTTTCTCCACTCAGAATGGCACAAGACAGAAGATACGTCCCTGGCTGTGAGGATGCAAGAGGCAAGATGAGGTTTTACTGGCTTGAGGTTCACATGTGCGAGGCAAGCCGGATATTTCACACTCGAATCCACATGCCCCCACCCGGCCAAACACGACTTCGACTCCCTCGACAAGAGGCAAGACCCCACTCCTCAGTCGATGGAGTTCGATGGATCTTATCATCCATGCGTTGGGTGGGATTCAACGACCCTGTGACCTCTGGACGAAGACAAAAGGTGGCGATGAGGTGAAGAGCTGGAGAGATAGGACGGATGAGGAGGAGAAGGGCGGAAATTCTTATTAGAGAAAAAGGGAGATTAGATGTCCTGATTCTAGGCCGATCTGCATACAATTTCCTTCGTGGGCTACACTTGATGACAAAGCATTCCAGGGAGAGTTCACATGCCTGTGCACAGGCCATCCCGGTGGCTGTGTTCTACTCCACTTTGCGCCTCAGTCCCAGTCTCAAGTGCCTGTTGAGCCAACGGTTGGGATTCCGGCCCGCCCAAATTTTGCGCTTATCCATCCCTCTCGACCCTTTCTCACTCTACCCACATTTCCTCCCTGTCTCTATTAACGGCCCAGCTACCCAAGTCGCATGTTCTCGAGAAAGCCTTCAACTCCTAAAGGTGCGATTCTTTGAAATTCTAGTAGGGTTGAGTTTGCAGAGAGAGCAAGCATGAGCACTCAGGGCCACGAAAGGTTGAGCCACCTGAAGCAGTACAAGGTGGAAGGGTCCAATGTCGAGTTCGTAGGTTCCAAGATCGATCATCAGGTCAAGCACAAGTCTTCTGATACAGAGCCGGCCTGGAAGAGGAATGGTGGCGTCGGAGGCGAGCAGGGCCTCCTGGTGTGGAGGGTGGAGGATTTCGAGGTGAAGGAGTGGCCCACGTCAAGGTACGGGACCTTTTACGATGGTGACTCATACATCGTGCTTCGCACCTTCAAGAGTAGTGCCGATTCCGACAGGCTTTCGAATGAGATCTTCTTCTGGCTTGGAAGCGAGACCACCATGGACGAAGTTGGCACCGCGGCCTACAAGACGGTAGAGCTCGACGAGTTCCTCAACGGCGCTGCGGTCCAGTACAGGGAGGTCCAAGGCTCGGAATCCCCCCACTTTCTCTCCCTCTTCCCCAAGCTGACCCTACTCAAGGGAGGCTTCGCGTCCGGTTTCAGGCACGTCACGCCTGAAGAGACCTCTGTCTTGCGACTCTTGCGGATTTCGAGCCCTGCTGGTGGGGGACCTAGGGGTATCATCGTACGAGAGGTGGAACCCTCATGGAAGGAACTCAACGAAAACGATTGTTTCCTCTTAGACGAAGGCAGGAGGATTCGAAGCTGGCATGGGAAGAATTCCAGCCCGATGGAGAAGAACAAGGCCGCCATGGTCATGGCGGAGCTCGTCTCGGAGAAGGAAGGGAAAGCAGAGACAGAGGTGTTGGCCCAGACCGATTCTCGATCCGCACTCTTCATCCAGAGTCTCGGAGGTCAGCCTGATTCCCCCATCTCAACTTCTCCCTCCTCCTCTTCTTCGAGAATCGAAAATGCTTCGAGGCCAAGGAGGCTCTTCAGGCTGTCCGACTCGACGGGGAAGCTGATGTTCGACCTGGTTAAGAACGGCGAAAACGTCGGCCTGTCCGACTTTCATTCCGAGGATTGCTTCGTCTACGATAGTGGGACCCAGGTCTTTGTCTGGCAAGGCTCGGGATCGAGCCGGAACGAGAGGTCCATGTGGCTCAAGGTCGCCCAGGCTTACCTCGGCACACTCGAGAGCGGATGGGCAACGCCAATAGCCAAGATCATCCAGGGTTACGAGACCCCGGCCTTCAAGGCCTCGCTCGACGTTGCCGTCGTTTGACAAACCGGACCCGTTCTCCGCGCTTGTGCTTACATTCACCCACCATCACACCCCTACGAGGTTCTCGTCGACCAAGAGCAGACTGATCGAATCCTGTTCAATCTCGTGTGGACCAGCTCTAGATCCCACGTCCGAATTGAAATCCTTCTGCTGCTTCGCGATATCCGTTCCCCGACCATATTCCCTTCCACGTCTTGGATGTGACGAGATCGTGTCCGTCAGCCTCGGGTTTGCGTAACTAGCGTGGCTAGAAACCAGGGTTTCGAATCCGTCGACGGGTAGCTGGCAGAAAGAACAATCTCATCCCAACTTTTGGCCCCGTTGTGCTTTTCAATGCGAATAGGCTCCTGTTACAATGTGCAGGGCGATCGGCCCGTGGAACCTGGTCGACAGTCGTAATCTGAAGAGTGCCAGAAAGGGCGGGTTAGGGAGCTTAAGTTTACCGAGTGCTGCAAACTCTTACCAAAACCCATCCACTGGTCCGAATGAAGAAAAGGAAGAAAGAGACAAGAAGACGAGACAGAGGCTCCAAGTCAATGCCATTTCCTTCAGAAAGGGACGGTCATTTCTGTAAGTAAAGATGGTAATGATAGTAGATCAGAAGATTATCTCCGGAGCCCTTGAGCTTTCCTCATCCGAATTGTGGTGCGTGGAGATCCATCACTACATTGGGTTCCTCCTCCTCCTCCCTCCCAGAACTTTCCGCTTTTCGAAAACCAATCAAGTAAGGGAAAGGAGCGAAGGGGAAAAGATTTGTGTGAAGTTGAAAAAGTGTCGAGTGATGGTGACTTGTAGGAAAGTCTGCCTCTTATCGAACTTTTTTGGCTGGTTTTCGAGATCGATTGGGTGATCGATCAAACGGACAAATGTGCGCGATGAACTTTGCGGTGTGGAAGGAGAAGAGAAAAAGGAGTGGGCTGGAGGGAGGGGTTCACCCAACTGTGAATGGATGAACATTTCAACTAGAGCCACCTTATCGTGTATGCTGTTCTTTTGATCAATGTTGCGCCTCTCATCCCGAAAGGGGAGAAAGAGATCGGCGTACATAGGGAGAGGTGATCGTCAAGGGATGTGAACAGCCTTGGGAAGGGGCCCCCGATGGACCCGTTTTCGCATGGATCGACACATAGAACGGGAAAGAGAGAGAGAGGGTAAGGAAGGAAGTATGTAGGCGGAGGGATCGCGAAGGGCCTTTTCCAAAATCAGCCCGTGGGGTTGAACAGACCTCGTGGGGGAGGGAGGGAAAAAGGCAATCTGAATCTCGGACCCTTTCGAACATGTTGATTATTTCCCCATTCGTTCTTCATCCCCTTTTCGGGGCAGTGCAGGGGAAGCGGTAGAATATTTGGGGGGGAACGGAGGAAAGCCAAGCCGCAGCATGATGAATTGACCATGGAAGTCTGCTTAGACTCTTTGGCCATGCAAGCCCCCGCTCTACATTTCAATTTCCCCATTCAAGGTTGCAGTCAGACAGTCAGAAGATAGCGGGAGTTGGGGATGTTTGATTCGTGACTTTGTACAGTACATACATACATGGGGTTGAGCCGAGTCACCTGTCGATGCGCAGAAGTGAGTGAAGGAGAGGGATGAAACCTGGTATTCTTTCTGAGCTCGACATGAAGGATGTGATCCTTGCTTTTTCCCTTTCCTTTTCCACCTTAATCTCGAAAGGAAACCATCTCCTGCTCCAAGAGATGATGAGGAAAGGAGGAAAGCTTTGCACGGAGAGGGAGCTAGAGTTTGGGGCTCTGTAGTACACGCATCTGGATTGTAGAGTCGTTGGGATGAACGGTCGGAAAGAAAAGTCGAGCCCTGCTTGCTTTCTCCCCTTGTTGATTGTCGTTCGTGTGAGGGCACGAGAGTGGAGATCGACCGAAGCACTTCCGAGATGGCAAATTCTTCCTGGAAGGTGGTTGGTTGGTTGGTTGGTTGGGTTGTTTTGGGGAGGGCGACTCTCCGCCCTTCTGCCTCTCTCGCCCTGCCTTGCGCCTACTTCAAAGAGGCCCACGATAAGATGGGGGGTGCACGCCTTTTTAAACGTCGGAGGAAAAACGAACGGAACTCCGATCACAGGTTTTCTTCTCCTTCTCCTCCTTGAAGCAATCTCTCAAATCGACCTTGGAGGATCACCATGTGTGAGGGGAGAGGTCCCTGAACCTCATCGTTCCACCGAGCTTCCACCACGCGGCATGGGCTCTGCTTCACCGACGACTTTTTTCTTCCTTCCTTGCTTGTTCTTTGCTTCTTCTTTTACTTGTTCTCGTTCGCGATACACTAAAGTTCTGCCAAGTGATCGTTCTGAGCCTATTTCCCCCTTCCCCCCCGCTCCTTCTCGTTTTCTGTGTGAATTCCCAAGGCAAACCCCACAAGAGTACAGCCAAGTACAAGTGGGAGGAAGGAAGGGTGAGGAGCTCGTGAGCATTAGTTCTGACTTCTAATAGTGCCAACTCGCCCCTGTTCCTGAAGTTCTTGCCAAGTGTGGAAAGCCAAGCCAATGTTGTATGGTGGAGGGAGAGCGGCACGAAAAAGGGAACCTCTTTCTTTTCTTTCCGTTTCTGCGATGCGCTCTGGTTGGTTTCGTCTTCTTAAAAGAAGATGATTTGTTCATTCGCCATGCACTCTGGTCAACCTGTTCGAAACCTGCTCTTACGGATCGTATCGGATTCGATTCGAACGCTTTCACTTGATTAATATTCAGCATCGCGGATGTTTTCGAAATAAGAAAGGTACCTCTACAGTAAACTCAGACTCAGACTGTTGTTTGACTTCGTTATTCGGCCTTCCTAACTGCCTTCCTCCCTCCCCCCACTTCGCGCGTTCACTCGACTTGCAAGTTGCCACTCACCGAAGAAAGATTTCTTCTCAAGCAGGGGCCCGCGCCCGTGCCCTCCACCTCATGAGATGGCTTCCGCATCTTTTGTTATTTTTCCCATACTCGGTTGAGTCACTGTGAGGTCTTACTTTTTCGGTGGGTCCCCCCTTCCCCCCAAAGAGGAAAAACCGCGTTTCAATCCAAGAATCACCATGCTCAACCCCGGGCCAAAACCAAAAGGAACGGAGGAGAATGAATATGAGTGTGCCAAGTTGGATAACGCAGAGGAAGGCGAGGTAGGCTCGGTTTGAAAGTCATTGGAGCACTCATGGCTTGAACGAATTATGGATGATTAAAGAGTAAGATAGCAGCGAGCGCTCTAGCAACTTCTGCAGGTCAGGGCCACTCGCAACTCGCTGCAACCCCGTGACTGCCTACAGTACTGGGACTGCTGGCTCCATACCTTCCCCTCCTCCTTTCCCCCCCCACCTCCCTTCACACCTCTTGCTCCCTTCTTTAATCCACAACGTCTCGCCCCGCCCCTTCCCTTCTCACCCCCGCATCACGCTCACTTCCTCCTTCGCCCCTGCGCTGCGCCCATCCACCATCCCGACAACGCTATCTCACCAAGCCCACTAGTCTTGAACAGCAAAAGAGGAACAGAGGAGAGAGGAAGCGAAACCCTTTCTTCTACTTGAGAATTTCTTTGGCAAGATCGAGTCTCTTTGATCAAGCGAAGCCGGAGATAGCAAAGGTGCAAAGTCAAGAACGAAAGGAAGGAAAGCACACCTAGAATCAAGATGTCGACCACCGTAGTAAAGTCCGATGGAGCCCCTCGCCGCGGCTCCATCTCTTTGTCCGGAAAGAGGAGGGGATCAGGTACCGAAAAGATGGACACCCACGTAAGTCTCATGTTTGGTTCTGAAACAGTAGCTCTACGATTTCCACCTCCATCCCTCCCTCTCCATATCTCTCTTCATTCCCTCGTCGACTTTCCTTTCTCGCTCCATCGTTCGTTCCCTTGCCTTACGATAGGGCTCTGCGCAAGCGATTGTCATCGGGGCTCGAGAAATCTTTGGCTGGGCATTCGAGAGGGCCTTTCGTCAACCTGAGGAATTGGGGCCTTGTGAGGTGCGAGGGATCAGGTTTGCTTTTGACTTTTTGTCAAGCGCAAGTTCTCTTATCCAGGTTCGCCTCTTAACGTCAGGTGAACTGTGGTTATCATATCGAGAACATGCGGGGTTGACGATTACGAAGGCAGAAGATTCGCCAAGGAAGAGATTGAGCGGGAAGGGAGCGAAAGACAGAAAAAGAACCCCTAAGCCGGAATAAAAAGAAAGGAAAAGAAGGAAAGGAGACAAAAGAATAAGAACTTGAGGTTTCGCTGGGCCGGATACTTCGGCCTTCTCTCTTTCTTGGTTCGATTTCGTTTGATCCCTGGTTGGTTGCCTCCTCTATCCCATCATTGGACTCGTTACACTGGCCTCTCCTTCCTGCTCGCTGCCCCCCCTTCTCTCTCTCTCCCTCTCCCTCTCTCTCTCTCTCTCTCTCTCTCAACCTCTCTAACTCTATGGCCCGAGACGCGTGTGGTAAAAAAGCCACAAACATAGCCCCACCCTCCAGCCCCACCTTTCTTTTTTAGCCACCCTGCGCTTCTTTGGGATTGAAAAAAAAAAAACAGGGAAAGGGCGAGAGAGCCGCGGCGATTCAGCCTAAAGGGAAACTTTTTTTTTTTTTTTTAGCTGGGATCTACGGGGTTCCCTGTCCTGACTCGCACCCAGCCTTCAAGGCCACGATTGAAGATCGGCGGTCCATGCTGCGGTTGGAGCTAATGAGGAAGGGAGATGATAGTACGAGCTGAATCAAGAGCTCCAGAGCTTGGTGCAGGGATCGTGGCTCGAGAATTCGGTGAAAGAGCGAGGCTAAAGCGATGGGACAAGGAGAGGCAGAAAAGGGGGAAAGAAGGAACTCGAGCAAAACGCGGTGCTCTCATTCCCCCAAACCCGTTCCTCCTCCCTTTCGAGGTCCAGCTGAGCCGACAGAACCCTATGACGCTGGATGATGAAAGCTCAAAAGGCAACATGGCCAAAGACGAAGGGGGAATTTGGAGATGTTCAAGAGTATGCAACCCCCCAAGGTTACCATCGGGATCCTTCCAGGGCATACATCGATGGATCAAAGCCGCACAAAGGGCCAAATCTCACCACTGCCCTCTGAGCGAGCCAAGGGAGGAAGGAAAGCTTCCGGATTGAGCCAATTTCGTTTGAGGGCGGGATTTCGCCCCCCCCCCCCCCACCCCCTCCCCACAGCTTAATCCTCTCACGGAAGGCTGGGTGAAAGGGGAATCGTAAGAGATGACTCCCAAAACGGACAGAGAGGTTCATCATAAATAGGAAGATCCCCGTCTTTTTCTCCATCCCCCAGGTCTCTAAAAAGCAACACAACCTTGACCTTTTTCTTGGGCTCCTTTCAATCCTCCTGCCTCTTTCTCTCAATCACTCTCTTCTTTCCCCCCTTTTTTTGAACGTCCTGGATTGTCGACCGGAGCGCTAAATTTCTTATCTTCGAGGTGCTCGAATATTTAAACTGACACCGCCGGACGTCATGTCTCTTAACTCTTTTTTTCACCCCCGATCATCCTGGCCTTCTCTTGGTAACATTGTCCACCATCCCGCCGCCGCCATGAAAAAGATCGCTTCTTGGCACACCAGGACCCACTTGCACGAGGACAATCCTCATGCCAGGGAAGAGGACCTCAAGAAGCTCTTGGAAAGGTACACCAAGACCTTCACAATCACACCTCAGAGACTTAAGATGATCACTGACAACTTCGTTGGAGTTCTGGAGAAGGGTCTGGAAGAGCCAGAGCAGACTGTTGTGAGTTTGGACGCTTTGGGGAGAGGTCTTCGATCAGGCTTCATAGAAGAGAGCCAAGCAACCCGAAAAAAAATCGAAAAGGGTGGGGGGGTGGTAAAGAGAAAATGGATCGGAGGTGTAGCGTAACTGTTCTGCGTCTGATCAAAGACGATGGGACAGGGAACACATCCAATCTGATGGAGATACGAGGCAACCATCCGAACTTGCGACCGGGTGGCGAACCATTTCAATGCATTGCTGATTTCTCACCTCTCTGCTTTGTTTCCACACTAGCCTATGCTTCCAGCTTACGTCTTTGGATGGCCAACGGGTGAAGAGGTGGGCTCCTACCTAGCCCTCGACCTTGGTGGCACGAACTTGCGAGTCTGCCACGTAGTCCTCAAAGGCAAAGGAAAGTTTGAGGTCACCCAGTCCAAGTTCCGTCTCACCGAGGAGCAGAAGCAGCAAGAGGGCCAGCTTCTCTTTGACTTCTGTGCCGAGTGCTTGAACACTTTTATCATCGACCACTTCGGCGACGCCAACGGCGATGTCATTCTCGAGGAAGAGATCGCCCTCGGCTTCACCTTCTCTTACCCCATGCAACAGGACGCCATCGACCACGGAAAGCTTATCCGATGGACCAAGGGCTTCGGAAACCCAAACACGGAGGGTCGTGACTGCGCTGCCATGTTCAGACAGAGTCTTGAGAAGTTTAAGGTTCCTATCAAGATGACATCGTTGATCAACGATACGACGGGTACCTTGATTGCTTCCAACTATGTCAGGCAAGACACCAGGATCGCTTGCATTTTCGGTACCGGCTGTAACGCTGCATACATGGAGCACATTGGAAACATCCCCAAGATCAAGTCGCTCGGTCTCCCAGATGACGAGGATATGGCCATCAACTGCGAGTACGGTGCCTTTGACTCGTTCACTCACGAGCACATGGCTGAGGTCCGCACAAAGTACGACGAGTACATTGACCTCCACTCCAACAAGCCTCACGAGCAGACCTACGAGAAGATGATCGCTGGTCTCTACCTCGGAGAGATTTTCCGCCTCGTCATGTGCGAGATGGTCGACGAGGGTTCCCTCTTCCTGGGGCAGAACACTTACAAGATCGAGAAGCCGTACTCGTTCGACACAGCTTTTCTCTCCCTCATCGAGAGTGACCCAACCGAGGAGCTCTTGACTGTCACTGGCCTCTTCACCCACTTCTTCGGCCTTGACACCACTATCGTCGAGAGGAAGTTCTTCCGGGAATTGGCTAAACTCATCGGCACCAGGGCTGCCCGACTGAGCAGTTGCGGTATTGCCGCACTTGTGATCAAGATGGGATACCTCGAGGAGGGTTGCGGAGTCGGTGCTGACGGAAGTCTGTACTCCAAGTACCCAGGGTTTGCGGACAGGCTCCACCAGGCGTTGGTCGACATCTTTGGTGAGAAGGGCAAGAAGATTGTCACCTACCAAGCTGAGGATGGTTCTGGTGTCGGATCCGCCATCATCGCTGCGATGACCAAGGCGCGCAAGGAGGCCGGCAAGTACGCCCATGTTTGAACGTTTTTAGGCGGGAAAGCCGTTTTCATACGGCCAGCCGTTCGCAATGCCAAATCTTCTGATGCTTACCACATTTCCGATTGGATTCGGGAGAATCTCTCAAGCAACTATCACAAAATTGATTAAAAGAAAGGAGAAAAAGGAAAGAAAGAGGAGAGAAACGAAGAAAAGATTAAAGCTTGCGAAAGGCATGCATCGGCAAAGCAGGTGAAATCCATCAACCCACATTCGCATCAAGTGATGATCCCTGGCCGGAAACCTTGGGTCGAACTCCTCATCATGGATTGAACCTCAACGAAACATGGTCCGTTCCAAGAGGGAACCCGGCCGAGCTCAAGCCTTTCATCTCCCTCGGTTCATTTTAGTTCATTAGTCGATCAACCTCATTGTACAACCTCTCTCTGCTTTTTGGAACATTTTCAGAGCTCGACCCTTCTTATCTGTGCCAGATTTTCTCTTCCAGATGGGACGAGTCTGTGTGTGTGTGTATTTTGGGCAGAGAGGGAGGAGAGTGGGAAAGGGAGAAAGTTCGGGAGTGAGAGAGAGAAGAGGGTTAAGGGAGGGGAGAAGGCAAAGTGGAAACACTTCCCTTGACAGAAAACGGCCATCGTTTTTGTCTCATCTCACGTGACCCCTGGTTCGTTGCCTTCCCCCCTTGCCTACCCCGATTCCCAACACAACCAGCTGTAAACAAACACAAAAAGATCCCTAGGGAACTGCTACATGAACGCGTTGCAGCGTGTCTCCGAATCGATGGAACAAGCTCACAAGACAAGGTCTGCTACCCAACCCTCATCTCCCCCTTTTCATCGTTCCCCAGTCTCTTCCCTCACTTCCTCATACGGTCTTTCCCCCCTTCTTCAGGACCTTAGGAGGAGGGATTCATTTGGTGAGGGAAGAAAAATGCAAGAAAAAAAATTTTTTTTCGGGGAGGGGGGGGGAGGAGGACCGGGAAGGGCTTGGGGAAGGAGTCGTCTCCTTTCGTGTATGAGAGTACGTATTACATATGATCAAGTTGGAAAAAAAGAGGGAAAAAAAAAAAAAAAAAAAGAGGGATTGGGAGCCCCACGAAATTTTTTACCCGATGGCCGTCTGGGCTTTCCTCGAGAGCAAACTCTCTCTCTCCGTTCCATCACAACCCTGTTGGGGGAAGGAAGGCAAAGGGGGAGAGAGATGGCTTGTAGAACAAGGAGGAAATGGGTGAGAAAGAGCAAGTTCCGCGATGGAAGAAGATCGAAGGGGGGGGGGGGGGGGGGGGGGAAAAGAGGATAATAGAGAAAGAAGGATGTGGGTGTGCGTTCGGTATCTAGAGTGTATATTGTAACCGATTGAACAAGCTGGAAAATGATGACGGGGTTTGAGAAGAGAAAGGGGTTAGGGGGCCAGAAGGATTTGACGACCAATCTAAAAAGAGTTGCCGAGAGAAAAAGAGGAGGAAAAGGAGGAAGAAAGGAGACGATAGAAAAGGCGAGCAACTGTTGCCTTCCCGGCCAAGGAGTCTTTTGCGCCAAGTTCTTCAAGCCGCGATCACGAAAGGGACCCGGCAGAGGGGATCGAGGCTGAACAGGCTTGCAAAAGGGAGGGGGGAGAGAATGTTGTTGAGATAAGGGGAAAGAGAAGATGATGCCAAGCCCGAAAAAGGATGAGAGTTGAGAGAGACCTGAAGAGATATGAAGTTACAAACATGTCGGGTTGGTCACCGTAGGTGAAGCCCGATCGATGCCCAGTGCTGGATTGTCTTGCGAGTGTAGTGAGACAGTTGAGAGATCGAGAGAGGGAAAGCCTGCGAGTATATGGTTGATTTCTTTCGAAGTTGGGCCGTGATGCGAGATATTATTGTCGAGCGATGTGTTTGCAAACTCAAAGGTCGAGGGAGAAAGTTGGGGAGCCCTCCCAAATGTTGATGTGATGGTACAAAGCCGTCAAGACACCTTCAAGGGACTCCATGAGGGGGAGAGCCGTAGAAGTGAGTCAATCATGCTCGAGTAGCCCATGAACCCGTTTGTCAGGAAAAGCTGTGCATCTGTGTTCTGGAATCTGTGTGAATGTATCTCAGATGTATTTTTTTCTTTTTGTTTTGTTCTTATTTTTGGGGTGTTAGCGAAGCAAAAGTGTGTATCCTTGGTGTCCGCTGTGAAATCCTCAGGTGTGAGGGGAGTTTGGTGGTGTGCTTTTTTATGGGTGCGATCAGACGGAAAGCTTGAATTCGCTCTTCCGCGGTGTGTGTGTCCTGACAGCTGTCAAATGGCAAGTACATCCCGAGTGATGATCTCCAACGCGCTGAAGTTCCAAGGCAGGTCCCGAGGTAAGGATCCCAAACAACAGGTTCAGCTCGAATCGTCTTCATCTTCGACATCGGCCATCTTCGCAGTCTTGGCTTTGAGAATCGGATCATCAGCCGCATCACTCTCGAGGTACTTGTTCCACTCCTCGAGCACCTGTTTGCCGACGTTTGGCTCGAGCTCAGTGCCGTCCCTTGACACCTTGACTTGCCTGTTATCCCTCCAAGGATTGCGGAGCTTGCGGACGACGTGGAAAGGTAGAGGTCGTGTCTGGATCCAATCCACTTTGAATGGCTTGCCCCAGGAGTCGGAGGAGGAGGCGCGAGGAGGCGACAAATCGACCTGGTCCGAGGGTACACCTGTCTCCCGAGGTTCACCCGAAGATGAATTGAGCTGCACTTCAAGCTCATCCGCCTTGCGCATAGATTCGCGCTCCTCGAGCCTTAAGTTGTGGATAACAGCACGAATAGCAGCTTGGTTGGCGGCTCGTGGATCCGGCCATGAAGCCGAGTCATTTGGCGAAAGTGAAGAGGTCTCACTCCGGCTCTGTTGCGAAGAAGGAGAGGAGTCTGAACCAACCAGGTCTCGTCGCTTGACGCCGTACTCATCTGGCTCGACGGTGATGGCTTGACTTGTCATGAGGCCGCTGATGCCATCAGCGAGTTCTTGCTCGTCGGTCCGCATCCTGGTAGTGGGGTCTTCTCGGCTCCTCGAAGAAGAAGGTAAGGTCGAGTGCATCGCGCTCTTGCTTGGTGGAGTCGCGTCGTCCGAGCCACTTCCTCGGCTCGGAAAGGGCCAAGATGACGATAGGGCATCGTGTTGGGAACCGCGCGGCGTCCTAGTCGTGAGAGTGTGCTGACCCCTGGATTCATGCAGCTCACAGACGTCTTCATCCGAGGGAGTGATCGGAAGTGGTGAGGAGGTTGTGGCATTTGGCGTAGGTAAAAGAGATTGAGGAGACAGGCTTGCTGATCCACGCTCGAGCTCGCCGGGATCGAGGGTTGGATGCGTCTTTAGACCCTTGTCGCTAGCCTCTCCGTCATCTTCGACGATGGTGGCGGGCCGAGGGTTCGTTCCATAAGATGCAGTGCTGCCCGAGACGCTGTTGCGTCTCTGTTGGGGGCTCTTGGAATCCTCCTGCGTCTCAGTTTTCGTCAGAATGGGTCCGGCCATCCGGGCGTAGCCGGAAAATTCCCCGCTTTGATTGACACTGAAGATGAGAATGACCGTCTCACTATTACGGAAGGCTTGGTCCAGGACTGGTTCATTATGAGGTTGAGTTGCCCAGAGGCCTGTCTCAATCGACCTCTCCAGATCTTCCTGGCGCAGGCTTTTCAGGATGAAATATCGCGTGCGGAACGCTGGATGCCGGAAAAGAGAGGAGTTGGTAGAAGTGAAGGAGACCGAGCCACTGGAGCTGAAGGAACCGCTTGAACTATCGTGATGAATGGGTGGGCGCTCGGAGAAGCTCGCGTCCACACTCGTGGGCAACTGGTCGAGCGTAGGTACGAGGAGCTGCGAGCTTGCCACAGGGTCGCCCATCACCGTTGAGGACGATCGGGTGGTGGTCATCTCTGGTGAGCTATTCCGAGGAGGTAAGCCAGGGAAGTGGTCTGAACTGGAAATGTCCGGTCCGCTTTGATATTCAGAGTTTTCGCCTCTTATCGGCGTTGCTGTTGCCGACGCCGCTGCAGCTGCTTTCCTCTTTTTCTCCTGCTCCTTCTGCTGATTCAGCCAAGCAACGTGGACACCCCTGCCTCTTTGACCTGCGACCCCAGCCTGTGCCTCGTCGTCCTTCTTCCTGACCCTACAGACCAGCTTTGGACAACGAGGATCCTGAGGCTTGACAGGTTTTCCATGGAAGTATCGCACAGCGCGTTCGAGGTGTTTTGCAGTGGCGTAGTTGACAAAGGCACAGTTGGACCTGGCGATGATGAAGATGGACAGGACGCCATGGCCTTCGGCGGCGGTCGCCAAATCGACAGCCGGGGGCTGGTCGGCTACTTCTTCTCCCAGCTGCACTTGGCATACATCCTTTTCGTCCGCTTTTCCGGCATCAGGGTCATCCGCACCTTGCGATAACTTGATACCTCTGGTAGCACTGTTTCTGGGCTTCTTCCGGTCATTGTCAGCCGCAATGCGTTCTTCCTCGGATTCCTCAGGCGGCAAGCGCGAGAAAAGTTCCCAAAGCTCCTCAACCTTCGTGTCATGAGGCACGTTGCCGCACCAAAGGACATAATCGGACCTGGGACCTTGCTGCGGATGATAGTGAGGTCTGAGGCCTTTTCCAGGCACTCTGTTCACACCAGGACTCAAGTTGTCACCTGCTGCCACAGACTTCGGCGAAGTCTTGGAACCCGCGGCACTTGTGCTGAAACTGGCTCGTCTGGTCTGTGCCGGCGTGGCGACTACTTCGTCACCTGATGGAACCGAAGCGTTCTCAGGGAAGGAGGGTACCCGGGGCAAGACTGCAGAATTGGCGCCTGGAGACACGACAGGAGGGCGGAATGGCAGGCTGCTGCTGCCCTTTAGTGGCGAGGATGGGTCCTTGACAGAAGATGCCGTTGATGCCGGCTGCCTTGGCCTGCCTTGGCTTGGGATAGGCATCGTCGGTCGCCCATAGCCATAGTTTACGTGACTCGAGGCGATGCCCGGGCGCCAGTGCTGGCCTTGCGGTGGGACGGAAGCTTGCGCTTGCGGCACAGGTTGCATTCCTTGCCAAGTAGGCCTGCTGTGCATGTATGTTGCAGCGCCGCCTTGGCCAAAGGATTGAATGTGACTTGTCGGGCTTGGTTGGTTGGCGTAGTTGAAGTGCGGGTAATTGCCCCCCGGTTGCATCGCGTACCCTCCGGGAGATTGCATAACGCCTGCGTTGGAAAGGTAGGATTGCTGGTAGGGAGCAGCGGACGTTGTGGGAGGCGGATAGTAGGGCCCGTACTGCGTGTACTGGTGGGAGGAAAAGGTAGAATATGGCAGGCACGGCGCAAACACAGGACGTGAGTGGTGGATTCTTCCTGCACTGCTTGGTCTCTTTCCGTTGGCGGGCATGATCCTATCACGAACACTTACTGTTCCGTAACCCGACATGTAGTTGCCCGTCTCCCCAGGCGCTTCATGGTGTGCAGGTCCTGGCGAATTTATTGTTGGAGGAGTCAGAGGCTGAGTATGCCGCTGCTGAGAGGGGTGGTCGCTGGCTCCTTGAGTCATCTCGAAACTTGGATAGCCACCCGCTTCGCCCATGCTGTTACCTGGGTAGACGCCCGGAGAATGTCCATGCGGACCCGATGAGGGGCGTGACGCCGGCTGATAGACAGAGTAACCGTACTCTATCGTGGGCTGGTGAGGCTGATGAGTATGGGTCTGCATCCCACCGCTTTGGTACATGGCTGAGGGCCCTGAGTTGGTGGTTACAATCGATGGCGAGAGGGGCACAGCAGACGAAGGAGACTGCAGCTGCTGCTGCTGCTGCACTTGTTGATGCTGTTGATGCTGCGGAAGATGATGCTGATGGCTTTGGTGCTGGTGCTGGTGCTGCAACTGCGGCTGCACACTTGGGGGTGGAATGGGCCTATTGTGCACTGAGGAATGGCTTCCGTAAAGTATAGGGGTAGTGTACGTATACCCAGAAGAACTGGGACCGTGAGAAGGCTGTGCGTGTGAATGAACACTCTGAGGAGGGAATCGGAATTGCTGGAAGCCGGTGTATTGACCGTACGTCTGCTGTTGCTGTTGCTGTTGCTGATGCTGCTGATCTGGTTGCCAGATATGCTGATGATGACCTGGATAATCCGTAGGGGAAGGGAAAGAATCTGGTTCGTTGCAATCGCGATAAGATTGTCGGATGGAATGCGAGTCAGCATGTACCCAAATCGGCAGGTGAAGCACAGAATGAGAGGAGGTTGGAAGGGGGAGAATGCCATTGAAATCAGGGCTTCCCCAACCCCATGGCAAGCGCCCGTAGCCGCTCTTGAGCAGTGGACGTTCCAAGAGCGTGCCAAATGCATGAGAATTCCGAGGGACTTTAACTACTCACCTGTGCGGGGCTGGGGTTGACCGAGATGACCTTCGCCACCTCCTCCATGTTCATGGCCACTCTCAGCTCGCTGCCGATCGCTGGAAGCGGAGCCTTGGCGGCTCAAGGGGGGCTTGTGCTGTTGGCTCGGTGGACGTGAAGAGCCTTTTGAATTTGTCATTAGAACACCAGCCAATTCGGATGGAGTCGACACAACTTGGGGGTCCTTGGGTTGGGTTGTGGGAGCATCAGAGGAAGCAGTTGTTGGGGTGGAAGGGTCCTGGACGAAAATCGAGCTCTGCCCAGATCGTTTCTGAATGCTTTCTAGGAGATTCAGCTTCGCAGATCGGGTCATAAGCCTTTCTCCGACAACTATTCCCCTGTCCTTATGGGTGTAAATGCTTGGACTGCTAGGAGGAGGAGGAGGACACAAAGGGATCAGGAGACGACTTTCCCTTTCTCCTGGTCTCGGTCAATGCCAGGATTCCTATATCCTTCTGGTGGCCGTTCCTCCCCTGTTCTTTACTTTCTTTTCTGGTTGTTGGGATCAAAGCGGGAAGGTGGGAAAGGGAAAGGAAAGCAGGTTGAAGTAGGTTTTCGACCGATGGTTCGAGGTACCGTCGGAAAGGCGACGTTTATGAAGGGAATCGCAGGTTGCGGTGAAGTTAGTTTCAGGGATGGTGGTATCGATTTTCAAAAGAGAAAGAAAGAAGAAAAGAGAATCGAAGAAAAAGGCAGAAAAGAGAAATCGAAGGCGGATGGGAAGCAATGCGGAGGAGAAGGAGGGGGTTGGGGGAAAGAAGAGGAAGTAAGGTTGGTGTTTGGAGGGAGGAGATGTCAGCTTCCTTCCTTTTGACGATGACTGGGGTATGGCGGTGTTGCGTGGCGAGAATGGGTCGGGTGGTATGATGGAAGTTGTTGAAAAAAGGAATAAGGTGAAAAAAGAGGTCGATGTGGCGCTGCGGCTAGGAAGCTAGCCAAGACGAGGCAAGACCCCAACTTTTGGCCTTGGCCCTCAAAGACTGGTGATTCCATTGACTTACAGTTTGTAGAAGATAAAATGTTAGGCAACGAAATTGATCGATGCCGATGGAACGAGAGTCAGAAAAAGAGGGGCAGAGTTGTGATTAAAGTTTCGAGGTGGCCAGAACTGGATTCGGCTGAGAGTAGGTTGGGTGGCCGTATCAACGAGGTAAAATTCGTGGACGATGGGAATTGTAGTGGAAAACTGAAAAGTAGCGTGAGGGAATTGATCCGTCGCCGGTTGGCCGTGATTGTCAAGAGAGAGTGAGAAAGAGGGTGAGGTTCAGGAGGGGGTGGTCGATGATGATGGTCGAGTTGAGAGGTTGAGTGGGTTGGTTGATTGAGGAGAAGTGATGAGTTAGGGCGTGGTGAGGTGGAAGGGTAGTAGTATCAGAAGGCAAAAAAAAAAAAAAAAAAAAAAAA
>KZ819706.1:0-85426 GCA_003144235.1 Violaceomyces palustris | reverse complement strand
GGGGGGGAAGAGGGCGACATGGGTAATGTGGAAAGGTATCCCTTGTAAATCACCAAGATGGAAGGCTTCCGTCGGCGGTGGACGACTGACCCCAATCCCAGCAAGAGAGGGGCAAGATAGGTTCGAAATCAAATAGGGGATGGGTTGGGAGGGGACGGAGAGGAGGGACGGTGAGGAGGGAGGATGATGCCGTCGCGATATACAATCAGGTGTAAAAGGGTAACATCTTGCCTCGTCCCCCTTGCGACCCAGGTTGCATACCAACCATTTCGAAGCTGCATGAGGATGCATCCACACAATACACACAGTACGTACAGTGCATACAGTCCCATACAGTCCCATACAGTAAAAGAGAGAGAGTGTGTGTGTGTGTCTGTAAGTGTGATCTGCATGTGCCTCTTGTGTTATCCTCCAGGCTAACAAGCACAAGCGATGAAAGAAAAGAAAAAAGGGATCATCAGATGGTGTGCGGTCAAGGGGGTCACGAGTGTCGGCGGTGCTGCGACGGTGACTTGGAGGAGGGAGAGGTTGCATGCTATCAGAGTAGAGAAAGAAGAGACCCAATTCATAGCATTTAAACGAAGAAGGGGAACACCACGATGAATGAAGTAAACACGAACACGAGAGAAGAAAGAAGGAAGGGAAGTAAAAGAGACTGGCCTCGGGGACGCTTGGAAGAACTTTCTGATTGAAGGGAGAGAAGGCCCAAGACTACTTTATCCACTTGTTGACCTTAAAACCTCTACCGTAAGAACGCTCTCCGAACCGACCCAACCCATGACGGTTTGCAAGTGATGATCCAGCTGGAACGTGGATCTTGGAAAATGACCAACCTTTGATCATGCACGGCTTAATGAGCGGGAACCATAGAACGAGGTCCGCGTCTGTGTACGTGTTGAATTTACCTTTGTGCGTCGACGAACCTTTGTTGAACACGCCTGATTCCTGATTCGATGGAGAAACTAAGGTGTTTCGTAAGGAGGTGAGGAACGAAGGTTGAGGGAGGAAAGAGAGAGAGAAAGCCGTCCGCCCCTTCCGGAATGGTGGGCCCACTGTCGTCCGACCACGTCCACTGTATTTACCTTCAGGGCAGATCTCCGTCTTTTCGCCGGCTTTACTGCGCACATCATCCCTTCCATCCGATCCAATAGGTGAAGGAAGGTAGCTCTAGCTTGGTCTTCATGACGTTACCCAACCCGCATGGGTAGTTCCCTGCTCCCCCACCTTGTTTAGTCGCCGAGCAGGGTCACGATTCGGGGTGGATTGAAGAAAGAGGACTGCCTTCGCGGCGCCCCATCCCCTGCTCCTTCTCCTGGGAGCTAGCGTCATGTGGTTTTGGAACCATGCTCGTTCGTTCTCGGTGTTCCCCTTCCCCCCTCCTTCGTCTTCGCCTTTCCCCTCATTCCTTGATTTTTCCTCCTTTCCCTCGCTTTTGCTGGGACGCGATCACTTTTTTCTCTACCTTTCCTGGATGACTTTTTCGGTTTTCTTTTTTCTCGATTGGAATGAATCGGATGTGGTTCGCCCCAGAGAGCTGGAAGGTCGGCCCCCCTGTGGATCAAAAGCACAGTTTCGGTCTTCCAAGGTTGGGAAATGGGCCTCCAAGATTCTAGAGTGATGCACAGTTGATCGAGGTCTCAATCAACAATCGACGCCCTCCTTCTCTTCCTTACCCAACGTCAAGGACAACCTTCAGTGGTACCTCGCTCCCCTTGGAAGGGGAAAGTCATGGGCCTGACCCAACTTGGAACTTGGCTGATGTTGGAGACATTCCTGACCTGAGAGGTTGTCCCTCAAAGGGTGCCCTCTCTTTCTCCCTCTTCCTCTCTCTCTCCCTTCTCTCGTCTTCCCCTTTCACCCGAACCAAAGTCAAGCCGAGCGTGTATGGGCCATCCCTCGATCTTGCTCGAGTTCAGCGATTCGTCCTTATCTTCACCCTTTTCATTTCGTATTTCGAATACATTCTTCCTTTCCACCTCTATTCGGTGGGTTAGCTTTGTATCTTCCAAAGCCGAAGATTTCACGAGGTTGGAGCCATGCCGGCGGAAACGATATGCCGAAGGTGGGGGGAAGGCGGCCCATAGGCTCGGCGGAAAACCCTCCACGAGACAGCGAACCCCTTTTCGTTTGCGATGATGTGAATAGGAGTACACAACTACTTTTATTCTAAAAAAACTTTTTTTAAAGAAAAAGAAAAAAAAAGGAGGGGGAGCGTCGGACCTGCGTCGCGCTCTAAATGTCTCCTTCACAACCTTTTTCGAACTTTTTCACTTCTTATTTTCTTTTTCTAATGCAGATTAATAAGTCACGACTCCTATTCGCCGACATGCGCCGGCGCAGAGGTGAAAGGGATCTCGAGGATCGGCACAGGGGATCTTCGAGGTAAATGTAAAGTGACAATGGTTCCATCTGACACGTCCAGCCGGGCCTTGTTCTTTCCTTCTTTATTATTATCAACCTTTTCCTTTATGTTTGCTTTGCTTGTTTGCCTAAAAAACCTCTGCGTGGGCCCTGGTCACCCAACTGTGACTGCCATGTATCCCCTTTTTTCTTTCTGTTGTCCTCTGTTCAACCTCGCTAGGATTCGACAAAGCAAACTACCTGATCCTCGGTAGGTTAGTTTAGCCTTCGGCATTCCGTGGTTCAAGTTGGCCGACAACACACCTCCCTTTTTACTCTTTTTCTTTTTTCTTCCTTCTTTTTCTACGTTTCCTTTCCTTCTTTTTCTATTTCCTCACTCGGGCATGCTGCATGCCTCCCGCAACCTCCTTCCTGCCAGGACGAGCAAAGAAGAAGGAAGCGGTAAAAAAGGACGAAAAGCGTCAGCTGGATGGGTGGCGATGGTCGAGCCCAGCCCGCTCCAGGGTTGTTTTTTTTTTTTTTGGACATTACCTCCTAATGGTTTGGAAGGTAAACAAAGCGTGTGCTTGCAAAGATCGGGGGGGAACGTTTCCGAATCGGATCCCGATCGATCACAGCTTCAACACCCCCAAAACAACCCCAACATTCTCTCCCTCTTCTCCACCACCACAGCCTGCTGCAGAGTTCAGCGGGAGGGAGGCAAAAGAGTAAGAAACCCAAATTCTTGTGAGGGATCGCCGAAATGAAAAAAAGAAAAGGATATGATGGCGCGAAGGCGGGGGAGACTTTTGGGGAATCGACGTTTCACGCGAGCTCTCTCCTCGCGTTCTGCTCTTCCACGAGTTTCAGCAGCAGCGCTTCGATCCTCTTCTGGCGTTCCTCCATCTTTTCCAACCTCTGGTTCAAAGCTCGGTCGTCCTGAGAGGAAGACCCGTCCGCCTGGTGGTGGCGGCCGTGGTTCGAGGACGAGCGTTCCCCTCCTCTGAACCGGGTTTCGTGCTTGGCGGCCCTTCCCTTTCCATCTCCGTCCCCGTCGACATCATGTCGGTTTCGATGATCCTCTTCCTTCTCTTCATCATCATCGTCCCTCTTCGTGAACGTCCCCCTCGAGATGGCCAGAGGTTTGTTGATCGCGTCGTGGTAAGAGTTCCTGCTCACCCGGGTGGGAGTGCTAGCCCCTCCTCCCCCTCCCTCCCTTTCCGCCGCCGCCCTCCAGGCCTGATGTCCGTCCAGGTTGACGTTGTTGCCCACAACTCCACCAAAGATTCTCGCCAGAGGAGAGGTGAGCGTGCCCAAGCCTCGGTTGATAGACCTCTCCTCCCTGACATTCTTCGGGTAGGACCTCGCCACCCTTCCCCTCTCGTTCGCTCCACCGCCACCACCACCGCCGCCACCTCCGTTAGCCCCCTTCCTCTCTGCAGCGCTCGCTACCCCTTCCGCAAGACCCGCAGTCTTGTCGGAGGAAGCGGCCACAGCCTGTCCGGGCAAGGAGGGGGAGGAGGAGGAGAAAAAATCTACGTCTTGATCCGCCCCTCCCGCCGACGCTCGGCTTCCTTGGTTGCCGCCAGGTGGTTCCTCTTCGACCGGCGTCGAGGCGAGGCTACCGTTCGTCATGCTCGCCGTCACGTTAGACCTCTGATCGCCTCCGCTCATCCAGCTCTTCCGGCTCTCTTCTGTGATCTCCCCCTCAGCTTTCTTTCCTCCTCCTCTGCCTTCATCCTCTTCGCCACTGGCTCCGTCCAGCCTGTGCCGCTCACCTCCGCCATTGGAATCGAGCTTAAATGCGGCCCTCTCCTCCCAGCTCCCGTTGAGCCCACCTTGGAGGAAAGAAGCGGGAATGTGCTCAAAGACGGCCGAGATCAGATCCATCTCTGACTTCCCCTTCCAGTTCTCGAGCTTTGAGGCGAGCGGGATCCGAGATAAGAAGCTGCCCGCCCTTTCCGCCGTCAGAGACAATCCCGCTCGGAACGAGTAAAGCTCGTTGAAGCGTATCAGGAGCAGTATCGGGAACGACGTCAGCCGGATGAGGAAGACGTTGATCTTGTGAAGCCACCTTGGGCTCAGCACTTTGCTCAGTGGCATCTGAAGAAAGGTTTGTGGGCGAGAGGAGAGGTTTGGAGGCAAGTGAATAGAGAAACTGTGAGCCTACGTTCAAAGAAAGCCTCCAGTCCATCTAGCCCTTCCACTCCCCCACCCCTTCTCAGCTGAACTGCTTACACCAGCTGGTGCATGTGTTATCTGACTCACCACGATCGCCACAGCTATCAGGTTCAGAGGCGGCTGGTAGCTGAAGATGGCGTCGGTCGTCACACCGGCCATGGTCTTGCAGGCGTGCTGGTACATGGCCTCTTCGCTGGCGTTGGAAGCAACAACCTGGAAAGTGTTTGAGAGGAGGGAGATGAGCACGGTGAGGAGGAGCGTGTTGGAGAGGATGGCGAACAGGATCATGAGGGGGGGTCCAAACGTCTTGCTGAAGCTTTGGGCCTCGTCGAAACCGAGGTAGCTGGAGCCGAACCAGACTTTGAGCATCAGCCAAAGGATTCCGCCGAGCGACCACCTCGACGCGTCGGCCAGCGACCAAAAGGCATACAAAAAGCCGGAGAAGCATATCGATGCCAGAACGGTAAAAAAGGCGAAGTCCGCCAGCATCGCTTTGAGCGCTAGGAGGACGACGTTGTCCTGCACCAGCGAGCTCGCGACCCTCGGACAGAGTAGGACGGCACCGAGCGCCAGCGCATCAAAGCTCGTGTCGCTCCTCGACGGAACGCCGTGACGTAGCGCCGAGATCCTCATCGTGAGCCATGAGAGCGAGATCAGGCAGAAGGTGAAGTCGAGTAGATTGTAGAGGCTGTTCATGTAGATCGATATTCCATGCTCCTGGAGCTGAGCCACTTCGTCGACAACGTAGCCGAGGAGCCAGATTGTGAACAGGGTCTCCTGCGTCGTCCAGTGTGGCTCTCCCTTCTGGCCCAAGGCGAGCACATAGAGGATTAGGATGATCGTAAAGTTGAAGAATTCGAGCTTGGCCCTTATCGAGGGCACTCGGAGACGAAGGTGGTTCAAGACAGGAGCCTTGGCTGGGTCGTAGATCGAGAGAGGCCTCTTCTTATAGCTATCATTCACGATAGCGTGGCTGGCTTGGATGGGGGAGAGGACGACCCGTCCAGTCCAGATCCCGTCGATGCACCTCTGACAGAGGGGCGAGCTGATCAGCTTCTTGGCACTGGAGAGGATGGCGAGCTCCAAGGTGGAAGAATACTGGTTCTCCGGTAGCCGCTTTCCCACGAGGTCAAACTCGCTCAGCACTTGATCGTCGGCGCCTGAGAGAGGGTGGAAGGAAGCGGTCAGAGCGGTGACGAGCTCTAACCCGTCGCTGGAAAAGGTCCTGAGCAGCTTGATCGAGAGGAGCTCGCAGAGGGCTGCCCTGGTCGTGTTGACCGACTGGAAAGCGAGGTCCCTGGAGGCCTCCCTCTGGAAGTGGATGCGGTTGAGGAGAAGGCAGTAGAGGATGGCGAGTGACCTGTAGTTACTGTACTTGAGAGCGAGAGGCCGCACGATGGAAAAGTTGAGGTCGACGCTGGTCAGCTCCTCCCAGGTGAGATGAGTGTCAATGGTGCACCTTATGTCCTTCCTGATGATGTGGATGAGATGGAAGACGTCCTGCTTGTCCACAACATTCATGAGGTCCAGGCCGTCCTCGCCCTCGGCCTCGAGCAGGGGCTCGGTCTCATAGTTGCTCGCCTCCCTCCTGCTGAGTCTGGAGAAGGACCTCTTGGGTTTCGTCCTCCTGAGAGAAGAGTTTGACGCCCTTGCGCCGATCCCGATGGCCATGCTCTCGATAGTCCGCAACCCAATAGGCAGGTGGAGGGTGTGATGAACCACTTTTTCTTCTAGGTTGGGAGGTGAGACGGGGAGAGAGCTCACAGCTTGGGGTCCCTCGGGTTAAGGAAGGGGGGGAAGGAACTAGCACGATTCCGATCTGATGGACGAAAGGTGTCAAAAGGTGAGGGATTCTGAGGAACGGTAAGGTATGCGGATCGCAGCCAGCTCAAATCCTCAGGCTGGTCAGGAAAAGTGGAGGGTGGTGGTAGCGATGCAGCTGATCCTTTTCTGGGCAAATTGCTTGTCTGGGCTATGAGCGATTGGTGGGGGCGTGAGCGGGTTCATTTGAGAGTGGAGGGATCATGAGCGGATCAAGGTCAGCTTGCTTTGACAGAGATGCATGGTGATGATTGAAAAGTGGCCGTGTTGGCTGGGGCTGATGTGGCGATCAAGAGATGGTGGGAGCGAGCCCTAGAGAATGGTGAATGTGAATGTAAATGTGTATGCGAGCGTGAATTCGGATGCGAATGCGATGTGTTGCGATGTGTGAAGGTATCGAGTCTAAGAGCAAAGCCTCAGGGTAGCGCGTAGCATGGTTTTCCATGGTCACTGCTCATCCCTGCAGTAAGAATCCCCGCCCCGCGTCATTAAGCCGCGACATAATCACCAACAAAAAGGAAGTAACTAAAACAAGTATGATTGCTCGCTCGCTCGCTTGCTTCTTGTAATTCGTTCTCTTCGAAGCCCATGAAAAAGGAATGTAAACAGATGGATAGTGGCGGTTACCATGAAAGGGCACGGACCACACAGTGTCGAATTTTACCGATAATTTTTTTAACAATAATATCGATTCAGACCTCAACGATCTCGACCCTCACTTTTCCTACATCCCACCCAGACCAAAAAAAAAAAAGGGTCGGCAAGCCCCCTCTCCTGATCTAGGGCTTGGGCTGTTGAGCCACAACCTCCATGGCTCTCACGATGGCGATCACTTTGGGGAGAATCGTTTAGGAGGCAGTCATCCCATTTATCTTTTCGCAGGTGAGTAAGCCGTGATAAAGGGGTTTGGGGATGTGGGAGAAGGGGGATCAGCGTTGAGACGAGTCATGGTCGAGGTAAGAGAGGAGATCTTGTTGAACAACCTCTCCCCGGTTCAACCGATGACCCTTGTACGTCGCCTGCGGACGGAGGGAGAACGAAATATCGACGTGTCGCTCCGAAATGCTCGATGAGGTGAGGCGGGTCTTTGTATGCGCAAAAGATTCACATTGAAGAACTAGAGGGAAAGCCGAAGTAAGGGGTGATGAGATGGCCAATGGAGAGGGCTTGGGGCAGAGATAGGCCCTGGCGAGAGTGGCGTACGACACTCTTGACCACATTCTATCTACTGGATGCACAAACTAGACTCCTGTGACGGATTGATCTGCGCATGACTCGCTCGTTGGGGATCTCCCGCCTCTTCCTCTCCCCATCATCGGAAAGTGAATCTGGATGGATGCGAGAGGAAAAGCTTCTTCAAGTCTTTGGTTGCGGTAATGGTGGAACAGGATGAAGGGTCGCTTTCCTAAGCTTGGGGATTGAATTGTCAAAGGTGACTCGGTGCTTTTGACACTCGCCCCGTGACGATTGCGCGCGGCCGATAGGAGGGATATCGAATCAGATGGAAAGAAAGAAAGAGAGAGAGAGGGAGCGATTTGGATTCGAATTTTCTTGGCTCGGAAAGGCGTGAGGGATTTTTGCCTGGCGCCTGAGCCTGTCGTATCCGGCCCACCTTTGTTCACCCGGAACCCAAGTGGGCTCGAGACGCGAGTTTTGAGCGATTTTCGCTCGCGGAGCAACAAACGCAGCCAAAGAAAGAGAGGGCGAGCCAGAGAGGTCAGTCTTGAGTCGGTGGGGCAACACTGGCCAAGTGGCTGGATTTGAGGTAATTTCGCTCATTCCCCACCCTCTTCTCCTTGTGGGTTTGTCGCGCGACATTCCTTGCTGCCAGCAGGAGTTGATGGGCTGTGGGTAACAAGGGGGAGTTTGGCATACCTCGGCCTCTCCCCCACCCGCACCAAAGAAAAGGAAAGGGATAAAAAGACAACCCCATTCTCGTCCATCCTCCTCACCAACATCACTCAAACAACACACACACCCCAATCGGTCCTCTCCTCTGCACCTCTCTCTCTCACCCTCTCTCAACCACCAAACCAACTCTTTACACCAAGACTCTGAAAAACAAAAAATAAATCAAAAATGGCTTGCTGCTCCTCCTCCACCGCCGCCTCCTCCACCTCCAACTGCGCTTGCAGGACCAGCAGCGCAGCCTGCACCTGTTCACCCTCGGGATGCAAGTGTGAGAGTTGCCCAAAGGGTGACTGCGCCTGCCAAGGCTGCGTCAACTTTGCCAAGTCGGGTGAGTCCCCACCCACAGACCGTGCTCGCCTTTGATGGGTGTATGCGGTGGTCAGCATTTACTCATCCACCGCCCCTCCTCATCCATTTGGATCTTCGTCCCTCCTCTGCCCCCTGCCTCAACGTAACAGAGAAAAAGTGCAAGTGCGAGGCTGAAGGTGAAGCCTGCACCTGCTCAAAGGACTGCAAGAAGTGCGACTGCTGCTAAATGCGTCCCTCCCTCAGTCCTGAATTGGCACATCCGATACCTGTTCCAGTGAGTTGCATAAAGGACGAAAGGCGCTGGAGCCTGGCTGGCTCACCCACCAGACAGTTGCTGACGATTGTGCTCTTTGCCCTTGAATCTATCTCCTCACGGAAAATCGCGCTCTCCCCACCTCCCCTTCCCCAGTCTCCTTCCCTCCCCAAATTCGCTTGGGGAAAAGTCAGCCAACAAAGTCGTGTCTCATCTTCGTATCAGCAACATCAAGGAAGACTTGAGTGACCACGGTCGAAGAGCATCGTATCTGGCTTTAAAAATCCCTGCCCATCTTTGCCTATGCCTCACTCGACCCATCTTGTCTCACTAAATCATGACCGCCTCGCTATCGAACGAACAAATAAAGTGAATGATTTGGTTACCACGTATTTTTTGACCGATATCTTGCCCGAAGACATCTTGATCTTTGCATTTATCCCACCAGACCGACCTTTCTCGGATGGTGACGGACGTAATTTGTTCTGCCCTTGATCATGACTTGGGCGAGCCGACCATCAGTAAGGTACCTCTTGCCACCTTCATGTTTTTCTCAATTGACGGGCAGCGACGATCCAACAGAAGAAGCTCTGGAGACTTTTTACGATGATCAAAAAACTGAAGAAAGTCGATAGCCTTACCTCGAGAGGGGGGCTCTTTTGATCACCTTTCTTGTTCCATGGGGAAGTCGTCCGTTGCCATCTCAACTTGTTCTTGGATAGAAATTGTGTCGAGTTGGTTGCCCAACTCAGTTTCCAATGAGGCATCGAATGTGTCTTCGAGGGGTAGGGCCCCCCCCCAAAAAAAAAAAAGGACGAAGGGACGAAGGGACGAAGGGACGAGAAGAGAAAAAGAAAGGAGCAAAGTGGTCTTGGCGGTGGGTGAGGCTGTCCTTGGCCATTGATAGCTCTCCGTTCCATCCATTCACCCTTTCCATCACTCACGAACGACACTTTGATCTCTCTCTACATCTATCTCTCTACAGCCCCCCTCTCCCTCTCTACCCTTTTCTCTTCCTGTTTCTCTCTCTCCATCTCCCATCCTCATCACACACACGAATCATAACAATTAGGTGCTCCTCTTGCCCTTTCGAAGGCAATCACGTCGGAAAACCGGCTCCAGTAACGGGTTTTTGTTCGGACGACGCTAAAGATGAACTGATCTGAGCCTCAGTCAATCATTTACGAAGCGCATGCCTCGCCCTCCGTCACCATAGGCCGAGAGATTGACATGGATAGAACAATACCAGTTGGCTCTTTCCATCAAACACCTGTGGGAAAAAATGGTTGCTGGCTTTGAAAACAGATAGATGATGATGGGGGAAAGGAGAGAGGGGGTTCCCGCTTTTCTTTGTTTTACAATTTTTTGATCTACTTCCATCGGATCTTCCTCATTCCTCTTTGCGAAGCAGCTTCGACATTTCACTGTCTGCACAGACGACCACTTTACGACACCTTCCATGAGGACATGGGACGAAGAGGGAGTTCGAGAGACTCACTCTCACCAAGACCCTTCCCGATCACGAGGAACCGACAGCATGATCATAAGTTTCATGACATGCATGGAAGCCATCGTTCTTGTGTCTGTCTCCCTACTTCCCTATCATCCAGTCTCGTTCCGATGAAAGTGTTGAGATGCGATGGTGATAAGGACTCTCGTCTGCAGGAAAAAAAAAAAAAAGAGGAGAAAGGGAAAGTGAAAGTGAAAGGCAAGCTCACCGTCGAGACGTTGGCAACCCCAGAGACCCTTACCCCCAAACCCCCCTTTCAGGAAGAACAGTGTCCATTCCGCATGAACCGCAGGCAATTTTTTTTCCCTTTTTTTGGTTCCCCCTCCGATTCATGCGCTTGAATCTCATTTTTCAGAGTCAGCGGAGAACCCGACCGAAACCAGAACCCCGTCTTCGGATCGCCTTCGAGACAGATTGGATCTCTTGCCATGAAATGCTTAGCTTGGTGTATGGATGTGCAGGATAACATCAAGTGTCCATCCACCATCCCGCCCTCTCCCCCAATCGTCCTCCTGTTACTCTCTTCGCCGATTTCTCGCAACCTTCCCGGTTATGAGGTGGAAATATAGACCTAAGAACGGTTCTTTCTTGCCTACCCGTAACCCCCCGCCCTATCCTGAACCATGCATCATATCCCACATGGACCCACCATATGGCAGGTCGATTTCTCAATAGCAATAAAGGTCACTTAAGGGTTCATCTTTCCGAGAAAAGAAAAACACAGCAATGATGATCTCACTACTTCCAAGCCTTTCTCTCGCTTTACCCCTCCTCTGACTCGTGATATTGACTAACCCGAGTCTTCTTCCTTCCTTCGTCTACCATCGAACTCAGATGGGGGATGACGTTCGAAAGGGGATAGGTTCGGAACCATGGTAGAGGCAGATGAGGTACCACTCCGAGGAGAATGGTGCTAGCATCGTCATCGTCTCCTAACCAGTCACCCAAAAGGGGGGGGGGGGGGGGTTTGAGGAGATGATTGTGCTCGTCCAGAGTGATTGTCCCCTTTACCCATCGTCCATGAAGGGAGCAAGGTATGGTATCTCATTCGTCCTCCTTCCTCATATTCACCGCTTCCAAAAAAGCATAAAAACCCTGGCCTTTGATCCCCATCATGGAGTCACCCCTCACCGTCATCTAGCTCGATGTGAGTACGAGCCTAACCAATCTCCACCAACCCCTCCCCGCCTTTCACCCTTCCTACACTCTCTCACACAATGAAAAACAGGAAAGCCTAAAGGCCCAACGCCAACCCCCCTTGACAACGAAAACCTTGGCAAAATTCTCCTGTTCCCAACTCCTACATCCCCCTTTCCCCTCCTCCCCACCCCCCACCCCCCACCCCACCCGTTCCAAAAACCCATCAAACGTCACTACAGTACTCGTTAACAGTCTGCAAAACTAGCAAGAAAAGAAAGGAAGAACTAATCCAAACGAAAATGGCAAAGTACTCTGGACTGATCCTCCTCCTCGCCACGGCGGGAGTTTTGACGGTCGAGGCCAAGAGGTACCCGACCAAGGTCCCCGACGTCAAGATCTACAGCGACCAGCACTGCCACGACAACGGTTTCAGCATCAGCCCGAACGCCGAGTACTGCGTTACCGTCGCCGGTTCATCGGTTCACGTAGGAAACATCAAGTACGCCGTAAGGGGTTACACCGACGACCACTGCAACAACCCCATCTCCATCCAGACCACCGGCGCCGACACTTGCTTCCACGCCAATTACGACCAGTTCAACACCGGATTCAGGAGTCTCGTCTTCTACAGGAACGGCCCTTACTGAAGTAAAAGAAATAAAAAGGATCAAGGTGATTCTGGGGTTCACTCCATAAGGAGATGAGCGAGTTGGGACCGCCTTAAAGAGATGTGGGGGATGGTTTGCACCTGCACACACACAGATGAATAGGTTTTGTTCAAACGTTCACAGGAATCTGCCCCACTCCTCTTCATCTCTTCTGTATTCTGTGCCAGCACTGTCTACATATTGCCCTTGCCATTTTTGCAATACAAAAAAAAAAAAAAAAAACCCCTTCCTGTACCCTTCAGTACACAGGGAAGCCGGGGTCGACTTCCTTCGCGTAGGCTCTGATTCCACCGACGACGTCCGTGAAATCGATTTTCAACTTGACTCTGTCCGTTTCGAGTCGATCCTTTGCGCTTGGTCCTTCCATGTCAAGCCTGCCAAACTTGCTCTTGGGATCCTTATCGCCTGCTTCCTTATTCTCTTCCTCCTTACCATCGTATAACGAGTTCAACAGCCTCGAGGCTGTAAGTGAGTCGTTTCCCCTTCTGCAGAGGAGCACTGGAGACCTTGAAGGAGGCTGGTGTGATCCAAGCATCTTTCGAATCTCCTCCAGGGCCTTGACCGGATCTTTCCGTATCGTAGCGAAGGGTAAATCTGGGGGGGGGGAAGAGGTTGGTCAGTGAAATCTCGTCAGAGAAGTATGTACTCTGCCCCAAGCTTTAGCTCCTTGCATAAGAAGGTAGGGAGGCGAAAGGAATGGAGAAGAAGGCGCCACTCACTGAAGGACCCTGGAAGGTGGGCAATCTCGAACTCCACTTTAGGTCTGACGTCGACAATGATCCTCGGGTTCGGCTCCTTGGGACCTTCGACGACGTTTTTCAACTCCTGAGCCCTGACCCTCTTGTCGTAGTTCTTGGCTGCGTCTTTCAAGCCAGTCGTCAAGCCGCAGAAGGAGACGTAATCGAAGCTGTCCAGGTCCCGTATCATCTTGTGTCGGCCGACGAATTGTGGATCACCGCAGGATATGCAGTCTTTGACCCTCCTGCTTCGGAGCCTGATGCTTCTGTATGGCGAGGACGAGACTGGGCTCGCGATGAGAAGTGTGGTCTTGGTCTCCTCGCCGATCCCCGTCAAGATTTTCAAAGTCTCCAAAGCCTGCATGGTGCCGATCAGACCGGTCACGGTGCCAAGGACTCCACCGTCCTCGCAGTCCGTCACTTCGTCGGGCTTGGGCGAGATTGGGAAGAGGCACCTGTAACAAGGCCCTCTTTCCTCCCTCATCCTCTCGAGCCTCTGTTCGTCATCCTCTTCCCTCTTGTCATGCCGTCCAAATGCGCCGTCGGCAGAGTCCATCTTTCCATCGAAGGTCGATGGTTGCTGTATCTCACTTGGATCTTCGCGCACAGGTCCCTTCAAGACCTTGTGAAGAACTACCAGTTGACCCTCATAACCTTGAGCCGCACCCGAAACCACCTGTTTTCCAGCAAGAACGGCAGCATCAGAGATCAGGTACCGGGTCAAAGGATTATCCGTGCAGTCGAGGACGATGTCATGGTTTTTCACCATCTCCAGAGCGTTCTCAGATGAGATCCCGACGGGTCGCGGGGTGACTTCTATATAAGGGTTGATGATCCTTGCCGCTCTGGCGGCGCTCTCGGCCTTGTTCATCCCGACTTTGTCGTCGTTGTGGAGGATCTGCCTTGCCAGATTAGATTTCTCGACCACGTCGTGATCCAGAATCGTGATCTTCCCGACACCCGCCGCAGCGAGGTACTGGATAGCCGGGCATCCCAAGCCTCCTGCCCCTATGACGAGCACCTTAGAGCGTCGGAGCCGCAGTTGAGCAGGTAAACCGAAGTCGGGAAGGATCATTTGCCTCCCATATCGAGAGTATTCCGCAAGTGCCATTGGCAGGGCATTTGCTATCTCCAAAGGAAGGCACTTCCCATTTGGCAAGGGAGTGGTCTTACTAACCCCTGACAAGGTCGAAGTAGATGTATCTCCGCTCCGGACAAGGTCCAAAGGCGTGCTTACCTGCGCTCTTTCAACCTCGGCCCGGTAGGCAGATAATACTGAAGTTGAGGCTGGACTCTCAGATGGAGATGAACCATTTTGAGCACCGAGAGGATCAGGGATAGAAGCCTTTCGTGGAAGCTCTCCCGCGCCATGCGATATGCCCTTGCCAGAGGAATGTGAGCTGGGCATGATCGCGGGATCAAATTCGCTCGCAGTCCCTTTGAGCACATCTCGGATATGTTTCAATGCGGTGAAGCTCATCAAAGTTTGAACATCATTCTCGCTGAAATCCTCATCGCGACTGGCTATGCCGTCCGCGCCTCCTTTCTTTTCGCGACCAGTTAGCCAGTTGGTCTCCATTATGTCTATACAAGATGATAAGGCACCACCGAGAATTTTGTTAGCTGAGATGAGGGCTTCAAGCTGAGGGCTGACACCATGTAATGCGGGGGACGACGTGTTATTGGTGTTGGAGTTGGTGTTGGGGCTAGTGGTAGGAGAAGTTGCGATGGGTGTCAGCGCCGGTTTCGGCTCAACAAAAGAAGCAGGTGTGAAAGCAGCCCCACTGGCTCTACTGATTGATGCCGACATCTGGCTTCTATGTCTGGTTGCGTTCGATGGAAGAGGTTGGTTGAAGGAGGCAGGGAAGCCTCCTGATGGTATGGACCCAGATCCGAACGATGATGATGACGCAGATGCGGCGCTAGCCGCCGCGGCGACGGTTTTCTGCACGTTCGCCATAGTATTTCCCAGGGCCCTGTTGAGGCCCAGCGAGTCCGATCGTTCGTATAGACCTTTGGCAAAATCGCTAATCCCTTCGGGCAGGTAGGATGCTGATGACACTAGACCAAATCTGCTAGTTGAGGAAGGGAGTGGAGGGCTAAGGGGGTCCATGAGACCGCCCAGCCTACCTCTAGATGCGCCTTGCATGCTCGACCTTCCGACAGTAGCGCTCCGTATCCCGCCTGTCCGCGGCTGGTAATTGGTGGACGAAGATCCGAGCTTGGGAGAAACAAGCTCGTTCGATGGCTCCATGCCCCTGACAGGGATCCCGAGCAGGTCACGGTTCTGGATTACGATGCTGACACCGGCAGCAGGTGTGGCTCTGCCATCGCGAAGAGCAAGCGCCTGGGTGACCAGCAAGGAGGGGTGGTTGGAGCCTCTTGTGGCCGCCGGATCGAGAGGGTAGCGCAAGACGACCTGCAAAGCAGTGGAGTAGTCGGCGGCTAAGAGCTCGTTACGAACCCTGAGGAGCATGGCAACGCAGATAAAGTCGATGAGTTCCAGGCTCTGGTCCGAGGCGAAGAGACCGTCCCATATGTGCAACGCGTCATCTAGAGGGAATTCTCTGGTGAACATGAGCCTGACCCACCGCAGGGCAAACAACTGAGGTTCGATGCCCAACGAGTCCATGTGCTGAGCGAGGCTGGGGTCGGCCGTCCGTAAGATTTCTCTGATCCGCTCGCACTTGATCGTGATTGGCATCGGTTCTAAGGCGGCCGGGCTGGAAGGTAGGAGGGGATTGGTTGGAGGTTTAGGTTTGGATTCAGTCTGCTTCCACACAAACCAGCTCCTCGCATTCTGCATGAGGCTCGCGAACATGGTAAAGGTGTCGTGCTCTATCCAATGCTCTCCGAGCACGTGGGCTACAAGTTGATCCTGATCCTCGATCTGTATGGGTCGACCTGCATCCTTGCTCCTGGGCCGAATGCCTCCCTGTGCCGAACTGGGAAGGGAGTCCCTTTGCCTAACCAGCCAGATGGCAGCGGCCAGCTCATGCATGCCTTGCCTGTAGCCGATGTCCTCGTTCATCTTTGCCCATACAAAGAGCGCGTTGGTCAGGCCCTGCTTGACCTTGGAGCTTCTAAAGACCTCCATGTCTGGGAAGGTCCGGTCGACGTCCAAAGCGATGGTTTTTCGTATTTCTAGGGAAGCATAATGGGTCTTCCAAGGATTCTTTGAGAGGGACGAAAGCCAGAAATAAGAGAGCATAAGCGCATCGTCAAGCGATTGGCATGGCGAACGCAGGTGCAGGCGCAAGGCCACATCTCCGATGATGAAGGGGGATGAGCAAAGGACTGTAAACTTACGGAGGTGTCCAGACTGAGGGGATTGTTGACGGTCAAGTCTCGGATGACGCCGACCTCGCCGCTGCGGCCATCCATTGTCTGCCGGGAAGAGAAACGATGAGGTGGAGATGGGAACCGGCCACCTGTTTCAGCAGGTAGGATTTCCTGCTCCTCCTCTTCCTGATTGATTCCTGCTTCCGGCGGAAAGTTACCGTCTGGGGCCCTGAGGTGGCACCTTCTCCAATGAGAGTACTGCTGTCGCTCCCTATCAAGAATGGCGGGCCATGAGGAAGGAATGAGGGAGAGGTGGTCGGAAAGGTAGATCTTCCAGTGCAGCCAGCGTAAGGAGGGGCCGTCTCCGACAGGAATGAGTCCCTTGACTCCGCGAGCCTTTAGACCAGCGGATGTGGGCTGGTTTGGGGAGAGGAAGATATCTGACCAGAGTTGCCTAGTGAATTGCCGGGGTGGAGGAGCGGCGGATGAGCGCCACGGGTAACGGACGATCAATCGACATTCTAGAGCAAATGAGTGCGAGTGGGAAGAGGGGGACAGCGACGCTAACTAACCTTAGCTTGGAGAGCTTCGGATCATGTCGGTTAGGAAGCTGTTCCAACTTCGGAATGGAATTTGGGCCGCGCCCATCCTCTTGGTTCCCGGTGTCGTGGGGAGGTCGTAATGGGTAGGATCGGATGAGAGGGGCGCTTCCAGCTAGAAGAGGGTCGGACATGACTTTTCGTTGAAAGAATCAAGAAAGGCTGGGTATACTTTCGCAGTATGTGTGAATGAATGCGACGTATGTATGCACTGTCCTGTACTTCCACCTCCTGCACTGTTTGTACACACAACACGTTCTTGGTTCTTTCGTCGAAGGGATGAGGAGCCAGACGATGGCTAGGATGGAGCTGGAGGGAAAGTAATGTAGGAGGAGCGGAGCGGTCTCCCGCCCTCGAGGCATCGACCTCGACGTTGAAGGCAATAGATCTTGCTAAAAGCCAGGGCGTGAAGAAGACGAAGGTGATTGCGTTGGCTTTGATGGTGCAAAGGAAGAGCAAAGGGGCGGGGGAGACGGCGAGAGAGAGACAGAGACAGAGGGGGAGACTGGACGACCAACAGTCTCAGGGGTCAGTCACAAGAGTCAGGCAAGCCCAAGTGGAGTCAAGGAGCCAAGAGTGAGCATGAAAAAATAAAGGGAGAATCGAATAATGACAAAATCGAGTGAGATTAACAATCGATGAGGCAAGGTAGGGCGAGTTGGGTGCGATCATGATTTTGTATTCGCTTTTCACGAGTCGTGAAATCCTAACCCTACTACAAACTTGTTTCGACTTCTAATCGATTAAATAAAACTTCTTGAGAGGACTTACACTTGAGGCTAACAGTCGAGTGTGAGTGTAAGTGGGGAAAGTTGCTTGATTCGAAAAGCATAAAGATTATATTCAACGCCGTCCGTTTCGACTATATTGGACTGTCGTGTTGGTCTCCTCCTCCTCCTCTTAGTTCGTATGGACCCTCTCCCTGCACCGCCCACAGTGCCCGCTCGCGATCCTTGTGGCCGACAGCGAGCAAACCATACCGAATCGAGCTTGACCGAGCACTCAAGATTAGTCTCTGAATCGTCAAAGCGTAACCAAATCACAAGAGTCGCACGGCAAGCAATCGTTCTTTGAGCATACATAGCAAGCAGGCACATCGAGGAAAGGTAGCGCCAACTAAATCCTGCCGGCCTTCATCCCATCCTCTTCTATCCATCCATCCATCCATCCATCCATCCGCCCGTCCATACATTCACCCATTCGCCGTTGATACGTTGTCGTCCGGATAGATACACGCCTGCTCAGCAGAGGAGGCATGCGCATCGCCAAGCCTACGCAAGAATGGTTTCCAGTCCAAACCCAACCCTAGGAGAGAGGTGTCACCGCATCCTAGCATCTGCTAACCTCAGCGGGAGACCTGCCCAAGTTCCTTCCTTTTCCTGGAACCAAAACGGTCAAGGTCTCATTGCAAACGAAACGACCTTGCACATCATTGTGTGTTTGATCTAGCCAGTGGAATTCCGGTTTCCAGTGTCCGATTCCTGTCCTCACCCCACACTCATTCATGCGCTCAAAACGCCCCTCTCCGTCTCCCAGACTCCGAACCTAGGCTTTCACCCTCGGATGAGTCCAAACCTCAAGGTTGACTGCTCTTCCGCATCGCTTGAGAGCGAGCTTGAGCACTTTCACTCCGTCATCGAAATATCCAAAGATTTTGAGGACAAGCACCTATCCACTAGGTGGGATGCGGGAAAAGGTACTTGGCTCTGTTTTTGATCAGATCTAGAACGGCACTCGAGATTCCTCCATTTTTTCGAGATCGGAAAGGCGCGGAATGAGCTGACTGATGAGCTTAAAACTTTCCAATACTTCGCTCCTTCGCCGCCCCCCCGCTTCAGACTACTCTTCCACTTTTCCAACTTTTGTGGGAAACCGCTGGAAGCAGGCATGCTGGTCGACAGCAGGACTAGGTCCAAACGGAAGGTGATTGCTCCTGAAAGACGACTCACGCAATCTAGGAGAAAGATCTGGCAGCCCGTTGACGGATGCGTATCCAGATGTTTCCTATTTGCTGACATTTGCTTCCATGACTGCAGCTGCCTTATCGCCACTGTCAATTCGCAGCTGGAATTGTCCATCTACGGCAGTAAGAAGGACCCCTATCGCGGCCCCTGGATCAAGGTTGGTAGCCTAAAGTTCCATCCGAATCCCATCGATGTGCGACTCAGCCGGGACGGGAAGGAGATGAAGAGCAGCTAGTTGACTTACGCTCTGACCGTCACGCTTCCGTAAATCCAGTTTGGACTTGTGGATACATCCCCCCTCACAAAATGGACTCAAGCATCGTTTCTGCAGGCCAGGGCCAAGGGACTTCATCTTCACAGCCACTCTCTCACAGAGGAAGATAGATTGCAACGGCACTTGAGCCTTTCTCGTCAAGTTACCTGTCTGTATCAAGGACTCGGGCGACGGCCGAGTCAACCAACGAGTACTAACATTTCAGTCCCTTTGCCCCTACACGACCTTTGTGTGGCATTGGGTCCGGCCACTTGGTCATTTTTCGTTTCCACCTGTAGATGCGGCTTGGGCACGCTCTGTGCCGTCTGATCAAGGTCCGACGTATGATACATGGAGCTCCCTATTGCTCACAGTGACGAGGGGCGGTGACCTCATCATATGGGAGTGAGTCCTTCCAGCTAGTTTGGATACTATCGTACATTCATCGTCAGTCTAGCATCGGGGAACGGTAAATGATAAACGGCGTTTTCCTTTTCACTATTTTTGTCGTTTTTTTTTTGTTTTTTTCTTCGGGTGTTTTGGTCTTCGCAGCTGGTCAAAAGAGCAATTCAAGATGAACGTGGTCACGGTGATCAACATCTCACGAGAAATGCTTAGCCAGATAGAGGTAGAAGAATTCGATACCTCTTCCAATCTTGCCACAGCGCATGTAGCAGTTGTGGCGGCACGAGACATCGTGGTGCTCACCTTGAAGGTCGGTCCAGGAAAGCATGTGGAACTGTTCAAGAATCCTGTCCAACCTCCCCCCATAGGATCGAACCAGGTCACCCGAATGTCCTGGGTCAACGGCAAGCTGATCTACGTTCACCCTGGCATCATCAACGTCTTCAACCCGATCTCGGGTAACCGGAGAGCGTTCGTTTGCGAGAATGAGGAAGAGGATCGGAATCCTTTTCTCCCGGCCATTGGTAGGTCACATCTGTTATCCACGATCATAATCCTTACACTCGAAAATGCAGGATGATAGACCCGATTTCCTTTCCTTCCCTCTCTGGCCTCTTCTCTTTGTAATCGCGCTGTCGCCCAACGTGCGAATCACCAAATCCTCAGCAATTGAGAAACACTCTAGCGATTCGGTGCAGATTATTCTTCAAGATTCGTCTCACTACAGTCTACCTTTAGCAAGCTTGGATAGATCAACTGTGGAGCGGGAGGAGGGGGAGGAAGTGGCTATTCACGCTTCTCCTCCTACCAAGACGCTAGGTTACGATCCAATGTTGGAAGAGGTGCAAAAAGGGTATGAAGGGAAGCAATTGGTCTTGGGCTGGGACTCAGATAAGAAGGGGTACCTGGGTTGGGGAGATGCGAAGGAGGACACAACCGACTTTGTCGCTATTGTCAGAAAGTGGGTGACTAGGACCTTCATAGGCAGGAAACCCACGATAAGAAGGAATTGAGAGCACTCTCGAAGTCGAGTGGATGCTGACTCTCGTTCTCCATTTCCCACGTTCCACTCCTGAAGCGAAGGCCCCCTTGCTTCTTGGAAATATGTTACTCAGCACAAATCTCGGTATACGCTGAATCTACGCCACACGGACTCCTTGCCGGCCGATCCAAGCGCCCGCTCTATCCTCTTGATGAGGAAAGCTCTTTCGGACGAATGCAAGCTAGCGACCAATGTCAGGTTGAGGTACTACATCTGCCACTATTTGCTCGTCCCTCAGGAGGAACGGGAAGCTTTCCTCTTCGCCAGTTTCGACGTCCTTGAACGGGAAGCTGAGGATCTGTACGAGTTTGTGGCCAAGTACTTCCAGGAAGGCTCGACGAAAAGACTTCAAGAGATGGGGAGATGGAGAGCGGCTTCATGGTTTGCCAGCTGGGCCTCGGTTAGTTGAGAGATTTCGTTTGGATCCGAATCGCAAGGCATTCACAAAGTCCTCAAGCTTTCTTAACCAGCCTTGATGATGTTAATCTCTAAGCGCCGCGATCTTCTCACGCTTGTCCGTTTTGATCGTTCCCCTTTTGGGGGTTCCTCATACTTTTCCAACAGGTAAGGAAAACGGAAGGAAGCAAAGTGGATATTTTCAAAAGGTTGTCGGACTCGTTTCAACACAGTCTGATGATGGCTCAATTGAAAAATATTGCGGAGGACTTGTTGGAGTCGCTCCCGCTCCAAGACGAACCTATGGAGGCTGACGAAAGGGTCGAAAATCCTTGCAGTGAGTGGGCCGATGGATCCGAGTCGATCGGGGCCGAAATGGCGATCGCAGCTGTTCCCTGGAACCCTGATAAATTTCTCAATCCGCTATCTCTCTCGAAAGGCCTATCAAATGGAAACAGCGAGGCGAAAGAGTATTGCAGGCGAATCGCAGCGCTCTCTTACCTCTTACACCGTGAAGAACCACCGCCAAGTTCGGTTGACGATCAGGACGAGGCGGAAGTATGCCTCACCTCTGGTCTTCTGAGAATTGGTGCAAGGATCATCGACGAGGCCTTGGGCGAGACACCTGAAGAGGTTTTCCAAGGATGGGAGAGGGAGATTAGTCAGGTGAGATTCGACCCTCCTTCTAATCCTTTTTCCTTCCTCTCTTTCTTTCCATCCTCGCATCCACAAGTCGCTTTGGAAATCGACATTGACCTTTGTCCTGTTTCCCGCGATATCACCCCCCCCCCCCCCCCCCCCCCTCCCACCAAACTTCCCAATTCCTCCAAAGATCCATGCGTTGAGATTGGGGGAAAAGTGTCCGGCGTGCGAAGAGCCCCTCGAGATCAAACTTGAGGGTGGCCTTCTGAGGCAGAGCAGGTGCTTGTCAGGGCACATATGGCGTGAGTAGATTCAGACTTGGGTCTCTCTAGCATCGATGCTCTTTGCAAATTAGCTGATTTTCCATTTTCCATTTTCTCTTTTTGGGGGTTGGTTGGTCGGTGGGTTGGTTGGCGTTATTCGACTTTTCCACCGAAGCGCTCTGCTCTGTGACATTCTCAACCCTATCGGGGCCGACTGCGAAAACTTGCCTGGGTTGTTGGAATAAGTCCGAGTTCGAAGGCCAAGACGAGGAGGAGGGCAACGGTGGAGGAGGCACTCGGGAGAACCTGTCGTCGGACCGGCGGCTGCTCGGTGGACCGATTCGGTCCAAGATCTTGGAAAGCTGCACCCTCTGCCCTTACTGTGGCAATAACTGGATCTTGCTGTAACGTGGATTCATCCTCACACTCTATCCACGCCGCCTTTCTTCTTCCTCCTCACCCAAATCATTTTTAGCTTTTATTATTCTTCAGCGTCCGTCACTTTCTGTGCTTTCTTAGCTGCTCGTGGACGTTTTTCTAGCGGAAAGGAACATCACGTGATGCAGCCCAATATTCCCCCTTGTCTTCTTTTCGGTCAGTTCGGAAACGGCTGGCGGTTGATGAGGCAGGAGAGGGGATTTCAAGCAAGATCTCGGCACGGTCGGCTTATGAGAAGGGCGAAACAGAAGGAAGCAGCATAGGCGCGCAGTCAGTGCATATGGTGAGTTGAGGATGGTTCAAAGCAGGGGCCGCTGCGCTCTTCTTCCTCACTCTCTGACATGGGCATGCTGGCTCTGAGTGTTGGGGGATCGGCCATTCGTCCAGTCAAGAGATTCACATTGGTTGAGAGACTTGCGGAGTGGAGCTGGCTCTGGCAATCTAGATTCTCCCAGTTCTAGAACTTGGTAATGGTACATCATACGGCTCGGGCTTTGAATCCAAGAAAGGGTGAAGGCAATACACATTCTTGTGATGTTTTTTTTTTTCCCTGGCTTGCTTTATCTCGATCAAATCCATCACAATGAACTTGGTCACCTTCACACTCACTATGACCATCACCCTAACCCCCGCTTGCCGTCTTGTGCTGTGACTGACTGCGCTGCGCGAGGCGTGGAACAAGCTGGAAACGGGAAACAAAGGGAGGGTGGAGGTGGGGCGGCGAACCCGAGATGGATTCGAATTACATACACGTTTTGGGCTGTGCAGCTGTGGCATCAGCACGCATCCGAGGGCGGAATCTTGGTTTCTATAAACTCCTTCGACTGTTTGAATTTGCTTTACTTAGGATACGCCCTCACTGCCTCAAAGGTAATTACAACATGGTGATGCGCTTTCTAATCTTACTAAAGATATGTATGTACTGTACATACTCATTCTTTAGAGTACCTGTAGACATTTACGATTGCTGTGCAGGTCTTTTTTTTTGTGGTTGTGCAGCACATTCGGAGTCTCTTTAAGTGATTCGTGCAGTTTAGTCATCCCGGCCACAGACTTTTATCCTGCTAAGGTTACGGGTTGTAGTCAACGTGAGTAGCCCTTGGTATTAAGTGTGTGTATAGCCTTAGTTCCAACACATGTGTGGTGATCGCCACTTTGCCAGAGGTTAGTACCACAGCCCCACTTCAAGCCACAGGTGTAACATGGGAGCTGACACTACATTTGGAATTGAAAGCACATCGAACCTCACCGTTGCCCCTTGACTCGCTCGGCAAGTCTTAATAGACGCTCATGCCAGGCTTTCAGCGGAGCGAGAGCGAGTAGATATTTATTAATATTATCATCACCCATCCATCCATCCGTCCAGAGCGGCCCATCACCTCGTTCACCCTACGCTCCTCCTTCACCTCCATCCCAACCATACCCACCTTCCCCTCCAACTGAGAGAAAGCTTCAGCGTCATCCTCATAAGACAGAAAGGCACACTATCTTTCTCACTCGGCGCCACCAAACCTCTATCTTTCCTCTCCAAGAACACCCTCTGTTTATTTTCTGAACAAACACCATGTCGAACAAGGACTACTACGGTGGTGGTGGTGCTGGAGGTAAGTGGTCCTTTCGATTCTCCCTCTTTGCACGAATCGTGCACCTCTCCCTTGCAAGATGATTGGACGGCGTCCAGATTTTGGTCTTTCACAAGAGTCTTTCACGAGAGGCTGCCCCGACATCGCCCTTCTACTTCGGTTGGCGCGGAACGCCAATCTGAATGGGGTCCACCATACCATTCCCCGCGCTCCAGCGGCACATTGCCACACATGTCAATGATCTTCACTTCATGGTCACTTCTGACTGGCCAAGGAGGGGCAGGTTTCTCGGGTCGGAAGCTTTACTCGCCTGTCGATGGTCATTCGTGCATTCACCCTAGCCCAAGAGACGCGGCAAGTAGGCACTGGGCACTGGTTGGCCGGGAGCTTTCCCATGGGTAGTGAAAGTGATAGGGAGAAGGTCGGAGGGTGGATGTGGTGTCCCTCTCTGGCCAAAGGGACGGGGTCGTATCAAAGGATCCAGCGGGCCTTCCTCTCCTCTCCTCCACATACACTGGCATGCGGGCGCCGAGACGCTGACTCGCTCTTCTCCTCTCGAATTCCCCTTCGCACGACACCCAGGCTACCCACAGCAAGGAGGCTACCCACAACAACAGCAGGGAGTGAGTAAGAAGAGGTCAAGACGGCTTATCTGGTTCTACATTTGCCTTGAAAGATACCACCTCTTTTTACCTTCTTTTTTGATTTTTGGGGATGAGAGAGATATTGACACTTGCCTTTCTTTCGTTCGGAACCTTCCGCCACGTCCTGGTCATCAACTTTCAGGGATACTACGTGAGTTTAGCGGGACGCATTCTGGATCGTCAATTCGTTTTGTGTCTTGGGGTTGCCGGGTCGGGGCATCGTGCTAACATACTTTCTTCCCTTTGGTCGCTTTTCAAACAGCCTCCTCCTCCTCAGCAAGCCTACGGAGGTCAGCAGCAGGGATACTACCCTAACCCACAGCCTCAACCAGTGAGTCGATTGCCCTAGTGCCCAAGTGTGATGTGCCTTTGTATCTGGAGCTAGCAGCTCGGACTGGTGCTCACTACGAGTCCCCACTCTGTTTGACCCAACCTTCTTACGTCGCAGGTCTATGTTCAGCAGCCACAACAGCAAAAGGGCGGCGCGGGTCCAGGTGCATGCTGTGCCTGCTGCGCCGGTATGTTAGCCTGTTGCTGTCTCGAGGACCTCTGTCTTGGTGAGTACAGGATCAGTCACTTGGCGGATGGGCAACAAAAAGGGAACGTATGCTTACCACCTACCTTACCCCCCCCCCCCCCCCCCCCCCCCCCCCCCCCCCCCCCCCCCCTCCCCCCTCCCCTCCTTGAACTCTTCCTGTCCATGGCTTCCGCTTGGGTAGACTGCATTTTCTAAGGAATCGAAAGGGCTCAGGCGGTCCTGCCAACGTACGGACGATGGAGAAACGAAACGACGGAGGCTTGCATCGCCCTCTCGACTTCCCGGATAGGGTTTCGCCTCGGGGCTCATCTTGGCGCCATAAAGCCTACCCACCACCAGCCCCTTTCTAGCTCGGACCCCCACCCCACTCCCCTTCCTCTTTCGATCGGGATTCTCGAACTCGCCTTCCCTTGCAAACGGTGTCCCGGCACATACCTCGGTCTCATCTTTCAATTTCATTTTGTCCCTCCCTCCCTCCTTGCCTTTTACCCCTGCCCATCCTTTTCCCAATCCTTACTGCGTTTTTTAATTTGAGAAAAAGAGATTAAGAAAAGAGGTGCGATAATGTCGACAAAGAAGGATTAGAAGGGGAAGGGAGAAACGGATCGAGAGCGTGCTCTCGTTCCATGTCCGGCACCTGGGACTTTTTTTAAGAACAAAAGGGGAAGAGGACGAAGAAAAAGAGAAGAGCCCGGTCAACCTGGCATCCTTCCTATTGTATGCATGTTCAAGAAAGCACTGTTTGGAATGTCCTCCCTCAATCCTCTGGCTCTACTACTCTTGCTGCTCCACTACACATCCCCCTTCTGCATTTGAGTAAATGATTAAAAATGTGGATTTATTCCCGTCGGGAAGACGGGGAATGGACCCAGAGGGACGTCATCTGGAAACGTATCTTACAGGGACAGGACTCTCCTTGGATGATAGGGATGGGGGGATGAGGATGAGAACAGTGGGGGCCTGCTGTTTTTTAAAAAGAAAAAAGAGATGGGAATTTTGGCGGCAGGGTGGAAGGTTGACAAACAGGGACTACTGGAACCCAGCTGACCAAGTCGGGGCAACTTTTGCGGAAGGTGAGGCCGTGTGAGTCATTATTCTATAACTTAGGATGGAAGGGGTTAGATGAAGCCTCTCCTGACAGGCGAGCGGCTCCTATCCGTGAAAGGAAACCACATGGGACGAGAGGGTTGTGGACCGGATTTCTTGAGGGATGGGGACCATGCTGTCATCCTTTCCCTAAATTCGAATTTTTTTGAGCACCTCTCTCTCTGACCTTGTGCACTTTGCAAGGCGTTTGGGAGGGAGGGGAAGGGAAGGATGGTATATGGGTTGATCTGGACGGTGAGATGAGATTGAAGCCGGAGGTTGATAACGTCTGCTCTTTCTCTTAAGCCCACTTTCCGAGCAGGGCCATGATACCAGCACCAGTCATCATCTCCACAATCGAGATGATGACTTTGGAAATTGGGGCTTTCCTCATCTTGTCGTTGAAGATGAACTCGTGGGCAAGCAGCTCGACGGTACCGGTGTAGAGGAGGATACCGGCCGAGAACGAGTCGAAAATTCCAGTAACGTAGTTGGCGGTAGCACCATCTCCGTTGTAGGTGTTCCTGACACCAATTCCGATTGCCAAGCCAATTGGAGTAACGAGACCGTAGGTAAGTGCACCAACAGTTGGGATCCAGGTCTTCATCTGGAGAGGAAGGAAGGCAAGACGAGAACCGAGACCAAGTCCCTCGAACATCTGGTGGAAGATAATGACGATGAAAAGCTGGACGAATCCAGATTGCTCTGTGGTTCCGAGGGTGATGCCGATGATGAAGGAGTGGAACACGACACCAAATTCAAGGATAACGACACCGAGGATCTCCTGCGCTTGAGCAGAGAGTGACAACTGGTCCTTCTCGAGATCAACGGCAGAGTCAGAGCTCTCCTTCTTGGCGAGCGCGCCTTCCTCGGAACTCTTCTCATTGTGTCCTGAGGTGACGTGCTCAGACGCGTGGTGGTGGCCTCCCGAGTGTGGGTCGTAAGCCAATCGGTTGGCAAGCGAGCTTCCGAACCTGAACGCAAGGAATTCGACAATGAATGTGAGGAAGAGGGAGATCATGGCAAATGCGAGAGCGAAGGGGTAATTCTGCGATGAAAAAAGGATGAGAAGCGATGAAATGATCGGTCAGCAGACTTGTTGCATGTCTTAAACCTAAGACGGCGTGGAAGGATGAAAAAAAAAAAAAAAAAAAAAAAAAACTTACCTGGAAGTTGCTGTTGAGACATGGGCTCGAAAGCTCATCGATACCGGGGTCGAGCAGATGAATGAAAGCGGTGGCGATGATGACACCGCTACCAAAGTACTTGGCAAAGTCGAAGGCCGAGGCTGGGATGTTGAACCTCGAGACCCTCTTGGTGAGGATGGGGAAGAGAGTGATAGCGGTCGACGATGCCCAGATGATGAAGATGGCACCGATCCTGAGCCCGATGCTTCCTTCGAAGGGGTCAGCCCTTGGACCGTTGCAGTTGTCTTCCGTGTCAGCCATGTTTCCTTGCTTTCGTAGGAGTTGAAGGGGGAGGGAGAAAACGGAGGCTGAGCGATGTATAAGGGTCGAGGGGTGAAAGGGGAATAGGGATCCTTGTGATGCTGATAGGGGATGAGGTTGTTTTTTACCGTGGCTTTTAAGTAGAGTAGCGGCTTGGTAGGGAGATATGGGATAAAGCGATGCGGATGTGCTTGAGGCGGCAAGAGAGGAGGGCGGGAGGGAAAAAAATGGCTTAGGGTGCAAAAAAAAAAAAAAGAGAGACCGATTGAAGAAAGTTTCGGCAGTGGCACCAAGAAAAAAAAACTGGCAGGGAGAGTGAAGGAAGGCGGGATCCCTATCTATCTCAGTTGATGTAGAACAAGTGAGACAAGTGAGATGTCGTTTCGGCAAAGGGAGAGGGGGTAAGGATGTTTGATTCGCCGACCTTAGGGGAACGGGACTGGAGGAAGGGAGATGGAGGTGGGAGGGAAGAGAGGGAAAGAGAGGATATGGATCATGCAAGAGAGACGGAGAGGGAGGTTAGGGAGGTAGGACATGTGGGAGGACCGAGTACCTTTTAGGTGTCAAGGGAGCACATGGTAAAGAGATGGAGAAGGGGGAGGAGAGTTTTTTGAGTGAAGGGAAATGAATCTGGGTGGCGAAGAGGGCGGGGAGAAATTAGTTGAGTTGCACCTACCTTGATTGGTGGTCCACTTCCTCTCTCCCTCTCTCTCTCTCTACTTCTTCCACAAGGTGTGCGGGAGGAGGCGGCGGCGATGGCGGCGGCGGTAAACCATTTGTGGGTAGACCCAACCATGGCTGTCAAGAACCATAGGCAGCAAGATTAGCAGACGGTTTGGTGGCATGCATAACGAGTGAGACGCGAAGGAGTGGGGGGGAGAGGGATTCGACATTCGACGATATCATTGGCCTGTCTCTCCGTCCTTGGAGTACGAAATTCGTGAAGCGTTTGGAGCGCAAAACGACGGATGTAGAACGCATTCGGAGGGGGGAAGTTCGTCGTTGAAACCACACAGACAGAGAGAGAGGGGGAGGGAGAGGGAGAGAGCGAGCTTGTTCATGCTTGTGGCTGCATACATTCAAGGAGGCATCTAACCGAACCATGAGACAAGAGCACAAAGAGGCACGGACGGATGATCTCTACCATGTCTTCTTCCTCTCTCTGCATGACCGTTGACAACCCACCTCTTCATCTCTTCTCTCTCTTCTCATCCCTCTCTCTCTCCCTCTGACCCCCTTGCGCATCTCGTGGTCGAGTCGAGAAGACGAACGAATCTCTGAGGCCCTGGGCTCTGAATCCAAGCTTCACCATTCCCTCCATCCTTCTCTCTCTCAGAGTTGGGCGCTAATCCGAACGGCCCTCTCTAGCGTGTCTCTACCCGTTCCCGAAAGCGAGTCGAGTTCTTAATCACAGGAACGAAAATTTCAAAGGGAAAGAGTAGAGTATTCACAAACATCGCCCTCCTTCACCACCTAGTGGGGGAGGGGCGGAGGAAGAGGAAGTGGTGGTGGTGGTGGTGCACAAGTTTCCATTAATGTCATAACCTGAAGGGTCCTCGCGAAGACGTCTCGGGCCCCAGCGCCTCGACTTGCCCTCACCCACTTTCAACGATTACACTCCGACGCGTCTGAGTTCTGTTTCGATCTTGATTTTTTTCCTAATTACAACTCTCTTCTTTTTTTTCTTTGTAATCTTTTCGAATCTCCCTTGGCACCTCTCCTGCTTTTTTGGACTTGCCCAGGGGCTGGGACCATGTGGCTTGGGCTTGGCCGAAGCGCGACCGAGTACCTCACCGGTTGGCGCGCGGAGGCCTCTCCTTACGTAATCCGTGGTCAACGCAACGCGCAGAGGGTGGAGAAAGAGGTTTAGGAAGTGAGAGCGCTACATGTAACCAATGACATTCGAAGTAACAAGAACACTTGCTGATCCCGAATGGTAACAATCCCGAACAAGGGACAGAGGAGGCGACACACCTTCTTCCTCTCCAAAGGTGTTCTTCCTCAGACTGAGGCCGAAATCCTCGTTTTCGAGATGAAAGTCAAAGAGGAGTCTGAGCGCACTAACATGACATGGGACATTACTCCAACCACCATGCCGTTGCTGTAAAAGAAATGAAAAGTGGGTAAAAAACCTTCCACCTCATTCGGGCTCCTGCTCCTCTTAACTTGAGATTCCGATCCGATTCGGTGGCGGGTTCGAAAACTTGCAGATCTCGAACCGCAAGCGCGCGCGCAGACGAAAGGAGGGAGGGGAAAAAAACCCTCCCCTGCTGGCTTTTCCTCTTATGAAGAGAAAGGGTGGGATTCAGAAGGTGGCGGCCCTTTGTTTGTCGTGTCTCAAGACCGTAAGCACGGAACCGACATTCCCAAATCCCGAGCCGGTGGCAAAAGAGAAACGAAATGGGAACAAAGTGAAACAAACCCTTAAGCTACCCATCCCCCACCCCTTCGGAAGAGCACAGGAGGGTTTTGGTAGCCAGACACGGAAGATGGTTTACAAGAAACGGGTCCTCCCTCGTCTCGAGATCGAACGAAAGAAGAAGGAGAAGAGAGAAGGAGGGGGAGAAGAAGAGACGAGCTCAGACCCTCTGGCGGACGGCATGCGGTCTTTTTCGGTCTTTTTCTTCCCCCTCCTCCTTCTCCTTTCGCCTTCACTCCGACTCTTCGGGTTGGTGCATACCTCGAGGAAAAGATGCATCTTGACCGGGCAAAGCGAGAGCGCTAGTTTTTTCCAACGGTTACGGCAGTGTCGCAAAATTGAGGAACAGCCGTTGAAAAAAAATGAAAAAAAAAAATGGACAACGACAACGACAACGAAAACAAGAAGTTTTCGCCAGCATCCCTTCTGCCAAACATGTTTCTCCCCTCACATCCCTTCCTACGGGATTCACATTTTTTTTCTCTTTTGGAGCTCCGATTCTACCAAAAAGCCGATGGTTCAAGGAAGGCAAGAGGCATGCAAAGGAAGTAAAAGGAAATGTTTTGGATCACCTTGACCTCCGATTCCGACCTGAACCGAAGGCCGGAAAAAAGAAGTCGAAGAAACAGCACTGGCGGTTTGTTCATCGAACCAAACAGGACCCCACTTGATGTGTGACGTTTTATTTTTTTCACAATCCTCCCATCCGAGCACTCTCTTCGACAACTTTTTCACCTTCCCTGGTTCTCTCCTTCGATTCGAATCATATTGCCGCTTTAGAGTCCCCTCGCACACTGCAAGCCGTCAAACTTTCGGTTTTCCATTCTTGGAAGAAAGGTCGACGACTAAGCCTCCTCATCCGGACAGCTCCCGCCACCAATGACAGCTGATTTATTACCTTCACTTCCCCTCTCTCTTTTGATCCTTTACTCTGGGCACATGGCTACCACGCGGGTGTCGGTGTTGGTAAAACAAATCAAAAGTTTTCTTCTCTTTCTTCTTCTCTTTTTCTTTCGGATGACCTATCTTCTCCCCCCCTTTTCCTCCCATCTTTTCCCCTATCCTCGAATCAACCTTTTTTTTTCCATGGTCAGATGATTCGAAGCCTCTCTCGAAGCCAAACCCACGAGGTTGGAGAAGAGGTGAGAAAAGAAAAAGAGAGAAAAGAAAAGTGTGGAGGGGAAGAGTGGAGGCTTACCAAGGAGCAAGGAAATGGATGGGAGAAGAAATGAAGAAGGAGAAAGAAAATGGCCTCCTCCGTCGTCACCCGTCATCCTGTCAAGATCGGTGCCTGCTCAAACCCAGAAAAAGAAAAGAAAAAAAATCGGCCTGTAAAGCCTTCTTTTTTTTTCCTCCCTCCCGCATCCCGGACCAGGACCTGGGTCTCCCTCTCTCCCTCTGACAGAATGAAAGAGCGAGCCGCAGGGACGGACGGAAAAGAAGGTGGAAAACAGAAGTGCGAAGGCGACTCAGGAGAAGGAAGCGTGTGGGAGGGAAGGACCCGGTCGGTACGGCGTATCATGCATGGTTTCGGAGGTGGTTTTCCCATTCCATGCCGATGGAAAAAGAGGTGGGGGCTGGGAGGGGGGGGGAGATGAAGTCCCGAGAGGAGTCCCTTCCTGGCGGTTGCAGCGGTTTTGCGCATGCGTGAATCTTACCACACGCCTCTTTTGTTTTTGTTTCTTGTTTTTCTTTTGCGGTTTCTTCTTTTCCTTCTCTTCCTCTGCTTTCTTTCGTTTTCATGAGCACTTCACTCTTGCCTCTTCCCTTAAGTAAGTGCCGCATACACACGAACCGTAACCGTAAGGGTACTCGGGATCGAGTGGAAACTCTTGTCCCCTCTTCGCTCCTTGCCAACCCCCTCACCCCATGTTTGATACTTTTTCCGGAGCTCGGCAAAATGATTTCGAAAGGGAAAGCATGAAGGGACCTTTCGAAGCATCGGCGTCTTTTTTTTTTTTTTTTTTTTTTTTGCTCACCTTTCCCTCCCTTCCAACCATCCACCGTGACGTCGCTGCTCGTAAGGAACTGGAAGTCGATGTTTTTTTCTCCGTCCTCCAATGAAACTGTAGATCGAGTCCTCCTTTTTTTCGCCTGGGGCCGGGGGGGAGGAGGGTGTGCCTTTGAAGTTTGACCTCACGGACCTCTAAAAAAAGAGTGATGGCCGGTCGAACGAGAGATTATTTTTTATCCTTCTTCTTAAAAAAAAAGAAAAAGAATTCGCTCCTCTTTCTCTCTCAGCGAAAAGCTGAACATTCCACGATGCTAGGAGCAGCTTTTCTGGCGATTATCCCGGTCACCTTTCGGCAGAAAGGAAGGGGGAAGAAGAAGAAGAAGGAGAAGGAAAGAGAAAGAAACGGGAAGGGAGGAGAAAGGGAAATGTTCTGCCAAGTAGAAGGGGGATGGAGGAGTTGAAGAGGATTCCTTCCCTTCCTTCCAAATTCCCACCAACCCCCTCTCCCCTTTTCCCACTCTTCCCCCGTTCAGACTCAAGGAGGACGATTCCACCCATCCTCCGTGGTTGGGTGGAGACTTGAGAAAGGTGCAGGCAGAAGAGAGCAGCGAGGTAAAAAGGTCCCTTCACCATTAACCCCCCCCCCCCCCCTTCCCACTCTCTACGGATCAGAGGAGCTTCGCGACAGGGTGGTGATCTCTGAGAAAGGAAAAGGGGAAACGAGGGCGTCTCTACCATTCCACGCAGGCATCACTCGGCTACCGTCGACCAACCTCCCGCCTGACTCTAAGACCAACCCTATCATTCGTCCCTACCTTGCGAACCCTGTCGCTATGGCCCTGTCTCCCCAGGCGCCTACCTCGCGAACGGAATCACACAGCTCCGTGGACCTAGATTCATCTTGAATTTTTCAAGATTTTTCCTGGAAAGGAATAGAGTGCAGTACACACTCTTCCACGTCAAAGAAACGGTGAACACGAATGCGGTGCTGACTCTTGATATGGCTGGCTCTCGCCCGCTTGGTGGGTAGAGCTTAGGTCTGAGCAGAACTCGTCTCGGATACATCCCCCTCATTTCGTGATTCTTAAAATCGAGACGAGATGAAGAAGACGGGTTGAGATGAGATTGAGGCCTTTCAAGAGCCTTTTTTCCTTCTCTATTGCATAGTTCTATTTACATTCTTCGATGTGAGGGATGATGCTCGACCTTTGCCGAGTTGGCGGGACATGGATGGTGGAATGACGGTGATTGCTCTCAAAGACGAAGAAACAAGGGGGAGGGGGGGATAACACATGCCTGCAACCAGCCCGCACTAGGACTAGGCGCACAGCGTAGCCCATCTGGTCACAGTAGACTCGCGGGGATTTTGGGGTGTGAGAACACGGATGGAGTGGCCAGTGAATGTCTAGAGAGGAAGAAGGGTATATTGCTTGGGTATGGAGATACTGCTTTTCGTTTGGTTCTTGCCTTTGGTTTCAATGTTCACTTCCGTTCCGTTATCGTTCCTCTCTTGAGAGATAGCAGGTGATTTGCGACAGGTAAGCACTTGGTAGCATGGCTCCGGTGAAGCTAAGGAAGGGGGGTTAGGCTTATCAGGTCGGTGGCTGAGGGCCGTACATGCAACTGCGCTTAGATTCAAGATGAGGTCAAAAACTAGAATTGAGGATAAAGTTTGCGGTAAAAGTGAGATGCTAGTGCGGATCTCTCAAGCCCTCATCTGACCACTACTGTTGATGTGGCCAGCAAATTTGACCTGTCCAGGCTTTTCATACTGAGATACATTCTTGGCACTTTCTCTCACCTTGTCATTGTCGGCGAATCGCGGCTGACGAGTGACAAAGGTGATCGCACTGACCTTGTTGGGAGCGCGAGGGGTCATCGAAGAGTTATCGAATCTTGACATTGACGAAAAAGACGACGGAGTAGGAGGAGAAGGGAATTTGCTGGACAAGCATGCGCTGGAGCTGGTCGCCGGGGTAGAGACAGAGACGGTACTTGTGGAAGGAGAGGAAAGATCGCTGAAGAGACCTTCCTCATACTCTCCTTCCACCTCGGAATCCAAGCCTTGGCTTGAAGTTGACCGCAGCCCTGCTTGGTTCTGCGGCTTGATAAAGGTGGTGCGGTAGTTCTCTAGCATCACCATGGACTCGTTTACGTTTCCTAGAGCCCTCCTTAGAGAAGCAATTGTTTCCGTTGAGGCCCTTCCTTCCTCGGTCGGAATGGCCAGAGGATGGGCTTGAGGCGGATCTTCCCGCTCCAGCGCCGCGATGAGGTCTTGATGGTGCCTCGATAACTTTCTGACTAGCTGACCGTATGCCTCTATCGAGTTCAGTAGCTGCCTCTGGTTCTGTATCCGTGCAGCATCTCGCATAGATTGAGACTCCTGTGACGGTGCTCCCTGGCTGTGGGATGAGGATAAGGTCCGACTTCGACTTCGATGCTGGCCGGTCTCCGAAAGGCTACCGGTGGCAGAGGTTCCATCCCGGTACTTTTGCAGTATCGCCCTGGGTACAAAACGAAGTCAGAGGTGTTATCAACCTTTGTTTTCTAGAGCATACAAGGGGCCATCCGACCCTCGATGACAGCGAGTTTGCAAGACTTGGCTTCCGCAGTGCCCAGCCTATATACTCACTCGCTAACGGTCGCCAATGACTCATCCTGGACGAACTCTTGCTCCTCCTCGTATTCAGCCTTCATCTCTTGGACGATCTCGTCACCAAGGGCCGTGCTCTTCCTTCCCATCTGCGCTCGTATGTATTCGGCGATCGGGCTATTCGGGTTCAGAGGGACAGCAGTGGTGTAGCCCGGGTCACCGATCCTGCTGTGACCGCTGTACGAGCTGGTGGAAAGACTTTCAAGAGAGAGCTCCTGCGGATAGGGGGACGGGAAACTAGTCGTCGAACCTCTTGAAAGATCGTTGGAAGAATGTGAAGAAGAAGAGTACGAGCTTCTGTCCTCAAAGCCACCGTGCTCGACCGAGCCCGGAAATTGCTGTTTCTTGGAGGGATTCCGTGAAGGGGGTTGGAGCCTGTTGGCGTTCTCCTTGCTCTGCTTGTTCTTCTTTCCGAAAACCATTGTCGACTCTAGCGAGTTTTGATCTCCCTCTTTCTCTGGGCTAAGCCGCACTTTACAGAAGGAGACCTCTCGAGTGCCACTTGTGTGTGTGTATGCGGCCCGATGGTTTTGCTCTAGGATGTGGCGGCTCGCGAGCGACGGACGACTCCAGCGTCTTCCTGGTCCAGTGAATCGTGAAAGCGAAAGGAAAATGCGTCCTCGTTGATGCCCGCCGAAAAATGAAAAAGGAAAATCTAAACTAAGCTAAACAAAAGAGTGTAAGAGCTTCCGATCTTATCCACTTTCCGTCTCGTGTCGTTGCGGCAATGGCCGGAAGCCCTGAACAGGTAAGTCGTGAGGGAAGGGAAGCTGTAGGTTCGGCGTTGTTGGACCTCGTACCGCTTAGCACCTCCTTGTTCACTTTCTTGGCCGCAGGCTCAGGCTTGGGGTTGAGGCTGGGTTGGAGTTGGGGTTTCGTTTTGGGGGACCCGAAGTCAGAGAGAGGTCAAAGCGGGGAGGAGAGTATGCAAGAGAGCAAGAGTGATAGGGCGCAAGGGTGAGGAGGTTTCTGACCCACTTTATCAAGTGAACGTGAACGGGCTGGAAGGGGTTGATCGAGGGAGGGTGAGATTTGGAGAACGAATCGGCAAAAGTCGTCGGTAAGGAAGGGATTGGGTGGAAGGAGAGGGGAGGGGGGGAGGGAGATGGGTAGACGAGGTCGGACGATGATGTTAATTTAATGTCAATCTTGGGCCAGCCTGTCGGGTCAATCCATCAGCCTCGTCGCATGCATTCAACCGAGGGTGAAAATGGCCGCACTCCCTCCGACCCTCAATTTTCTTCTCTCTTTGCCAGAAACACAGGGCTTGGCCGATTCCTGTGCGTATGCGTGTGTGTGTGTGAGGGAGAGAGAAAGCCGAGCATGTGTTCAATCTTGTGGGTATGATGGTCCGACAAAAATGAATCAAGTGATGATGGGGGGAGAGGGTGTGGTGAGTAATACCATTACTTGATTCTTTTTAAAAAAGGCATGAAGCTGGCTTCCGACCATGAATCCCGATTCGATGGGCGGTTACAACGTGCATTGACTGATTCAAGCACCCTTAATTTCCCACTGGCTCTGCGATTAGGTCACTCCATTTCTTTTCCCTTTCTCCTTTTTGACAGCCCGCCGTCTCAATTTTTCTTAATTTTTTTCCCATGAGTGAGAGAGAGGGAGAGAGAGAGAGAGATGTCCTCTCTTTGGAAATCGACTCGAGTTAAATCGCCTTGTTTTTCCCACACCTGCATGGGCCAAGTTTCGGGGGCTGAGCCAGTAGGTCGATCCATGGCCCGCGGCTGGGATCCATCTGAAATTTTGAAAACTCCTCCCTTGGATGAGAAAGAGAAGAAGGAGAGAAGAGGAATGGAGTGGAGTGGGAAAAAAAAAAAAAAAAAAAAAAGGCCTTTCTGCTTCAACCACGTCTGGCTTCCCCGGTCAGCCACTCCGTCATGAAGCTAGGCGGGTTTATTTTTGTGGCGGTGGGAAAGGAATGCTGTGGTGTGAGCGGATGGGGGAAGGGTACGTCAATAAATCACTCACACCCGACTGACAGTCAGAGAATGGTCTTGGTGATATTTTATCTTACAGTCAGTGAGTGTGGGTCTTTCATTCCAACACACGCCTTTCCTCTTCTTTTCAGTAATTTAGACTCACCCTGCCATGCGCCCAATCTGAATGTGGGAAGGCTCACGGCGGGCGAAGGGAAGGGCTGTCTTCGTCATCAACAATTCGCCCACTGCCAATGGCTCTTTCCCCTTTCTCACCCACATATCCTCAGCCTTTCACAACTCCGACATTCTCTGATACTTGCCATAACACCTAGGTTCCAACTTGCTACTCGTGGTTTCCATCCTCTCACCCTTCGTTTTTGCGGTTGTTCAGGTCGCCTTTGTCTTCGGGAATTTGGCTGTCTGAATCGAATGTGAAGAGCTACGTTTTCCTTGACGAGTTCAACCTTCCCACCCCCACTTGCCGCTTCTCCCCTCACCTCTTTCATGCCGCGTTTAAGTAGTGTACGTCCTTACTACATACTGTACATACCATCCACACTTGGTGATTAAGAATTCAAAATGCTGATCGTGCTGCTGGGCTACTTCATGTCATGAGCCCTTTTTTTTTTTTTACTACAGATGACGGTAGTAAAGGTGCACACACGCACATGCAGCACCTTTACGTGTTGTTACAGGCCCACACATTTACAGATGAGCGTGGCTCAAAGCGAACTTCGCACATGCACTCGTAGAAAAAACCCGTTCCTCTGGTCATTGCGGCTTGCTCTCTCTTCATCTACGTACTCAGCTTGATTTCCATCGTGTCGCATGTGACAGCAAAGGCTGACTTGAGACCCGCACCGAGTACAGTACTGCTGGTGACTGACCCGTTGTACTCGATCCGCATCTGACCGATTTGCTTGTCTTCATGATCGCCAAAGCAGCACCACTCGTTTCACGATTCTGTCCTGTAAACTTGATTCCAACCTTGGATCGCTTTTTTCTCCCTTGACACCATCCATCCCACCCCCTTTCTCAGTTGTGGCACATGGCGGCTTCTTGGTCCACTTGGCAACCACTGAGGGGCTTTCGGTGGTGCGATAAACCATGAGATCAGGAGTGATCGAATTACCCTCACCAAGCAAGCCATGTTGCACTCAAGTTCGAAAAGCGCCACGCCCACAGCTGAGCTTGAATTCCGCCTTTGCTCTCACCTTTCGAATCCAACCAAACCCAACCTTCTTTTTTTGCCCTTTTGCATTACTCATCCTTCTCTTCCTCTTCGCAGCAGAAATCGCTAAGGATAGAAAATGGAAGAGGCCCTTGATACGAGAAGGGAAGGTAAGAGAAAGGACATTCATGCCTTTGAGGCGCTCGAGGAAAAAAAGGAAAGGGATGAGGGGGCGTCGTCTACGCCTTTACGAGCTGCCAGGTAGGCAAAGACCACGAATCAAAGGATCGAGGTAAGCCCATCGCTGTTCAAGTTCTCCTCTCTCTCTCTCTCTCTCTCTCCCCACCCTCACCCGGCCTTGTTCCCGACGATATGTATCCTTCGACATTCCTTTCTTTCTCCCCAAGCCCCTTGCAAGATGAGAGACATAAATAAGGGGGGGGGAAGGGGTGAAGAGAGGGGCGAAGGGGGAAAAAAAAAACAGAGGTGAAACGAATTAAATGGATGAAACAACCAAATTAAAAGTACACAAAGGGCCAGATCGAGTGGTGAGTTGTGAGTTGTGACTGGTGAGTTCTCAGCGAAGAGCATCAGGCAGGGGGGCTGCGTTTCTGGTTACCGAAGAAGCAGTGACTCAAGCGCCCGTCTGTCACGAAGGATTAAGAAACATGAAGGGGAAAGTAAGGAAAGATGGAGGGGGGGGAGGCAAAGCTTGCACGGAAGGGAAAAGCGGGAAAAGATGTGAAACAAAGGTTGGCAGTTGCTGCACAAGGTTACCATCACTCTGCCTGTGTGGCTTCGAAGAATTGCCGAAGGGGAAAGGATTAGAAAAAGGATCGAAGAACAAGGGAGGAAGAAAAGACTATCAAGAAGAACAAATGAGGAAACGTGTTTAGCCACCACGTGGCTCTTTATTACAAAGAGCGACAGCTCAGGCCTCTAGCTTAAATTCATAAAAATGTTTTTGATGCACTAATAATCTGAAGAAGCCCACCCTTGATACCCGCTTCAACGAAGCTCGACGTGGCAAAGAGAGAAAAAGAGAGAGAGGGGGAGGTTTGGAATGGTGGAGGGGCTCATCATGGCAAGGTCGGATTCGACGTTGGAGGGAGGGAGGAGCTGCACTTGGTTCTCACGTCCTGTATGTATGCGCATACTCATACAGTCAGGAGTAGATGATTACCATGGGGAAGGGATGGAAACCCGGACATGCCATGGAAAATGGAAGCTTCACTCGTCGCTCTTCTCACACTCATGACTTAAGAGGGGTGGGGGGTGGGGGGGGGGGGCAAAAAAAAGAGGAGGTCAACGTGCGCACAAAGCCCATGCATGAGTGGTGAGAAGCCGAGTGCAATCTTGCCAGATCTAGAGCAATAACTTGGAGTGGATTAAGATTCGTGAGGTCGTGAGCTGCGACCTATGAACAACTCACGACTCTTACTATGATTTTACCTGTATGTTGTTAGCATACGGACAGCATTCGCATTTTCCTTACCTATTTTATACCATTTAGGATTCATGATTGTTATTGTGATTTTTAATGCTGTAGGAACGGATCTTGGGCCACTCTAGGGTTCATGTGCAGGTTGGAAGTGAAACTAAGGATCAATGATCTGCATTTAAATGAAACTCATTCATAAAGCGTGAATTGACATCCACCAACAACCCACTCTAGGACCCTCTCTCAAAAAAGTAGCCCGGCCACAGAGCGAACCTGCAAACGCCAACAAGGGTCATGAAAGGAATCATCAGCAATCCCATTTTTCTGTGAACGACCCTCGATTATCCTTGCCTCGGAAAAAGGGGTCTCTGGGTGGGGGAGGGAGGGAAGGTTTTTTCTTTTTTTTTTTGAGATTCCTCCTCTCCGCTTCTAAATGTACTCACGGGCATGGGAATCGGCTTGAATTCTTCCTTGGCACACTACAGGCAGTACAACATACGGCACTGAGCTGCAGAACACGAGCTTGCTTTTCCCACCCTCTCTTCGCTTCGCCCCTTTCCCCCTTCTTTTCCGATTGAGGCCTGAAAAGAAAGAAAAAGAGAAAGAATTAAAAGAAAGAAGAAAAAAGTGAAAGAAGAGAGGAAGGAGAGGGAAGGAGAAAGTCCCCGGGTGAGGCTTACTCCTTTCACAGGCCCTGCCTGGTGAGAACCCAACATGGCTACAGGCCACAGGACACGCAACTCCTCAGGCTCTCCCCTCGGTATTCCAAGGTCTTCTGAACCGTTTCACAAGTTACCAGGGCCAGTAGTCGAGACTCGTCGGAGAGGGGAGAGAGGAAGGACGAAGCGCGATGATCGATGATCGATCAACTGGGATCGGATTGGATACGGCCGTGGTCTCGTAGTGATTTTCTCCTTCCAATTCCTTTCGGTCCAGTCCCATCCAAAGCCTCTTTTTTCAGGATGACTCCTTTCTACCTTCCTAGTGATACGTAAGACCCCCGAAAGACGTGCTCGCTCCATTTCGACCCATGGGGAAGACTTAGGCGTCTGATATTCACTGTGTAAGGTGGATGTGTTCACCCTTGTATTACAGAACCTACATGTAGCACATGCCACAGGCCAAACCTCCCTCCCTTGCTTGAACCAAGGCCATCGTCGAACTGTCCCTCGCCGGAGGTTGTCGTAGCCATCTCCTCGCTTGACAAGGCTTCCATTCTCTTACCTTCTCTCTTCTTTCCTTTGTTCATCTTCTTTCATTGGCCGCAGATGGTGATCGTGTAACTCTGTCGATGACAACAGCCGGTTTCTTGGCCTCCCTTTTTCTTTTTTTCAAAGGCCCATCCGCCTCGACGGCCACTTGTTCGGAATGGTTGTTGATAAGGAGGGAGATGGTGAGGACGGGAATCGATGGATAAACATGCAGGCGTTGTAACCGCGTTGTAACCAACTCCTCCCCCCTCCTCACTCCCTCTCTCACGCCACCCTTCGTTCGCCCGTCCCGACTTGCTTAGCCTAATCAAAAGGGAGGAAGGTGGGTGTCTCGTTCTTTTACTATCTTTCTCCACCTGAACGAGCCAGAACTGGACCAGACCTCCTCCTCCCCTGTTCGCATCCCGCTTGACTTGGGTCAGTGGTACCACAGTGTTCCTATCCAACCTTCCCTTTCTTCCATCCAACCCCAACCCCCCCCCCCCCCCCCCCCCCCCCCCCCCCCCCCCCCCCCCCCCCCCCCCCCCCCCTCGCGGCAGATCAACCCACAATCTCCCTCCGCTGGATCGTTCGTGCAGTCGTGGGAAGCGAAAAGAGGAAGAAAAAGGCTAGGCCTGGGAAAAATCCCCTCACCGACCCCTTTGTTCGGAACTGTGAAAATGAGTTTTAAGATATATTAATGAGATGGCGGGGAAAAAATCCTTCCCCGACACTCGAGGGAAATTGGCAAAGGAGATCGGCATTCGCCCCTTTGTTCTCCAAGTTTAAAAAGGGAGTCGAGCTCGGTCTTGACGCTTAAGTGGTGGGTTCTTGAAATGAGGCTATTCGGAAAGGCGGTCGGTCCAGACTTGCGATCATCATTCATCCATCGCCCATCCAAGGAACCCAGCCCCAGGGGAAGAAGGGGGTTGGAGGGGGCCGTTCCTTCAAGTCTCGCTTGCAACCGTCAGTCCCCCCACTGACGTCTTTTTTGTTTTCTATTTTTCCCCCTTCTTTTCTCTCTCTCTTCAGTAGCCCTATGTTACTTAAAACGTGTAGAAAGGGTGGAACGCAATGCAAGCCGGTCAACTTCCAGCCCCACTTCCTCCTTCTTCACCCGATCCAAAAAAAAAAAAAAAAAAAAAAAAAGCGTGGTCACTGTGTGCCCCACAACTGACGACGGCATCTCTTGACAACCCTTTCCCCCCACTCCCCCCCTTTTCGGAGTCTTTGTCTTCCCTCCTCATCCATTCCTCCACCTCCTCTGTTCGGGGCCATAGGCCGAACGGAGACGAGACACGAATCGCTTCCTCCTTGCCTTTGCAAGGGTCAGGAGCCACGCCCGTGATGTCAAGTCTTGAGGGTTGGGGTGGGGAATCCGAGACCATGTGCTGTCAGCAGGGAGGTGGGAGAAGGAAGGGGAAAGGAGGGTCTATCGAGTCAAGCTTTTGATCCCACCCCTTGGATCACCCGATGGATAGATCGATCGGCCTAACATTGAGAGGAACTCAACCCCTTCCAAGGGAATAAAGGAAGAGGGGTCCCCCTCGGCCACCACTAATCAGCCAAGCACGCCCCCATTCCACTTCATTCGTCAAAAAAGGGAAGGAGAGGGCCGAGGAACGAACCTCAGTTTCCTCCCTTCCGATCCCCCTGCCTTGCCGAGAGGACTTTTCCCTTCTTCGTTCACACCAACAGAATTCATGTTGACCGACGCGTGCCAAAGGCTTCCGTCCATCAGGATCCTTCCCACTCAGGCGGGGAATCAGCATGGCACGTTTGAGAATAAGAAAATACCTGGATGGGGTTTGAGGGGGAAAAAGGGGGGGAGTGAATGAAAACAGATGTAGGGATGGGTACGTGTACAGATGATGTGAGGAGGGGAAGCGGGGAGAGGGTTTCGTGTCGCACCGAGGGTTGGGATCAAGTTTTTCGCAACGCGGCCGTCGAAGTCACTTCATCATCCGCAAGCTAGCGAGAGAGAGAGAGAGAGAGAGAGAGAAGAGAGAAGAGAGACCTCGGGACGGACAGCGAAGGGAAGGCATTGTCACGAGGACAAGGTGGAGGAAAGCTAGGGAAAGACAGGAATGCGGGTGAGGGAGAAGAGTAAAAACCGAGACAGGTGGCAAGATGATAGGAAAAATACCTTTTTTTTTTTACCTCCCCTACATCCAAACACCTTCCCCCATGTCTTTCTCTCCGGATTCCTTTCTTTTACCCTCTCCTCTCGACTCTCGTTGTAATGGGATCCAATGCGTGTTCGCGGGAAAAGAAGAAGAAAAACGGAGAGGAAGGGGGAGAAGCTTCTTCCACGTCTGTCTTGTTAGAGAGCACGCGGTGAGATCGAGGGGCGAGGAGTTAGAGGATTTGTCAGCGTGTCCGTCAGCGGCTCTCTCCTACCTTTAATTTGCAATCATTGTTTGACTTCTTCTTTCTCTCTCTCTCTCTCTCTCTCTCTCTGCGTTTCCTTGTTTAGCCTGCCCTTCGCCCTCCTTGCGCCTTCCACTTTCCTCCGCGTCCCCTAAGTCTATGAAAAAGGGGACGCCCGGAAAGCCCCTTGCCGCATTACCCCGCGACCTGTCGTATCCGAGTCGCGCCGGTGAAAAGGCGCGGCCCAAGTTTCGCCTGGGTGTTTTGAAAAGGTGGTGAACATGAATGGAGGAGTGTGGGTTAGTTGGACCGGATTGAATCTTGAGGCCAAGGTGAAAGGGGGAGGGGGGGGGGGGGGCACTGTCTTGAAGTAAGTGGAGGGATAGGGATGGATGGAGGTCGCGGTTTTAAGAATCCCAAAAGCCTTTCTCTTTGCGGGTTCAGAGGGGGGAAGTGGGGTAGGGACGGGGGATTCGGGGAGTGGGGACAAGGAAAAAATTGGCTGGAGCAGCTCCAAGTGGCGTCTTCAGTTGGTGATGACCCATCGGAAGCAGAAGGATAACTTGAGCCTAGAGTAGGCATAGCTGAAGGGGGTATTGGTGGTCTACAGTCTGAACGAAGAGTTGGCTGGCTCAAGAGCCTGTGCATCACGGCTCCTCATTCGACTTTTGTCCTTTTTGCGATGGCTGAGGAGATGCGGGGCGGGTAAAAGGTGACATCAGAGAGCTGAGACGAGATTTTGTCTACGACAGGAGAGACCCAGGACTCACCAGCTTGGTCAGCTTCATTTTTTGAGTCGTCGGCCTCTTCGAGAGATCTCTTCGCCTTGATAGACGCATCATCATTAGGAGCACCTTCCTCTTCCTCGTAAAGGCCTTCATCTCGAGGCAAAGCATGGTGGCCATTTGCGGAGCCAGCAATAGCCTGAGGCTCGTCGCCATCCGCCTCTTCGTACTCTACGATCTCGTCCTCTTCTGTTGGCAGAGCATATCGGATCAGGTAAATGGGATCAGTCATCCTTCCTCGTGAGTCCGGCTTCAGAAGACGAGAGGGCCATATTTCGAGACGCTCACCTTGGTCGAGATCGGCGTTTTCTCGGTCAAAACTCTGATGAGCAGTAGCGTCTGTGGCCACAGCTTCTTCTTCTTCTTCTTCTTCTTCTTCTTCTTCTTCTTCTTCTGCTTCTTCTTCTTCTACTACTACTACCTCTCCTTTTTCCTCTTCTTCCACCTCAAAAGTCTCACTTTCCAACCCCCCTTCCCGTCCGTCATCCCCTCGCTCTTGCTCGCCAGTTTCATCGTCACCTTCGTTGACTGTGAAGTAAGTTTGTTCTCCCTCTTCTCCTTCTTCTTGGTCGATATCCTCTTCATCCGCCTCATCAGCGCCAACTTGGATTTCTTCCTCTTCCTCTTCCTCCTCGTCTTCCTCCTCGTCTTCCTCCTCATCACCCTCGCCTTCCCAATCCTCCTCCGCCTCGTGTGCTTCTTCTTCTCCTTCCTCTTCATCCTCCTCTTCCTCTTCCTCTTCCTCCTCCTCATCTTCATCCTCGTCACCCAGGGTCTCTCCGTCCTCGTCGTCATCGACGGCTTCCTGTGCAGCACGGCCGGTTTCGATCGTGCTGTTTTGATTGCCTGCACTAGGCACCCCCTCGGCCTCCGGTGCTTCCAATTCATCCACTTCGGCAGCCTCTGCGAGGTTCGCCTGGTCAGAGGCGGCCTGGTGGTGGTCTCCAACTTCGTCCGCCCTTGCGACCAGATCTTCCCCGACCCCCTGGTCATCGGCGGCGGTCTCTGACTCGGCCACCGTCCTGTCGTCTCCCGCCGTGGAGGGCACCACTTCGGCAGAAGCGTCGTGAAGCTCGTCCGCGCCGCCGAAGACCTCCTCTTGCACGTCCGCTTCGACTAATGCCGCGACGTGGTGTGCCAGCGAATTGTAGCGGGAGATGAATCGCGGGGATTCGGACACCGAGATGTGGAGGCTGGTCAGCAGACCGCAACCCTGATGAAGCTGGAAGAGATCGTCCAGGCTGATCTCTCGGCAATACACGTTGTCCTCTTGCACCGTCAAATCGAGTTCTGGCATGTGCATGACCAGCTCGGTCCCTTCCTCGAGGAACTCGCCGAGAGCATCTTTGACCCGAAGGGCATTGAAAAAGGACTCGAGGGGCTGCCAGAAAGTGTCCTGTGGACTGTTCAGGCTTGGAGCGGGGACAGGCGTGACGGTAGCCTCGCCATCGTCCGGCTCGTCCCCCAACGCGTAGTAGGAGGTCGGCTCTTCTTGGGAGAACATGACAAAGTCTTGGCCATTAAACGTGACCCTGACGGGAGGAGGCAACCCTCCTTCGTCCGAGACGTGACTCTCATCTGCTACCAACCGGGTCTTTGTGGAATCATCGGCCGTCTCGTCGCGAAGTTCGTCTTCCTCGTACTGCTCGTCATTTGCCAACCCGGCGGCAGTCGAATCATGAGTCGCGACCATATCCTCCCTGGCCGCACTTTCGATAACATGAGCGGCAGCCTTCAGCGCCTCCTCTGCTGCGGCGATAGTCTCCGAAGCTGCTGTGGCGTCATCCGCGGCGGGTGCAGAAACACCGTCTTTTGGCTCAGAGGTCGTGTGGAAGGCGTCCACCTCTTCATCATTCACCTCAAGGGCTACGGCCTCGGCAGTTTCATGATGGGTAGGTTCTTCAGGCACTTCCAAGCGAGCGGCGACATCTTCCTGGGTGACGTGGGGCTCGTCTTTCTGGGGAGCCAAGCTAGGACCATCTTGAATGGCGGTCGCTGCGTCATTCTCATCTCGAAACTCGATATCCTCATCGGCTCGTTGGCCTTGCTCATCTGCTTCGGCGTCGTAGTCCATGATCTCTTCATCTCCCACCTTCTCCGCCGCGAATCTCGTCTCGTCTTCCATCGGCATATCGTCGTGCTGCCCACCTGGTAGGATTGCGGGCGTACCACCCATCATCTCGTAGTCTGCAGTTGCGATGGCGGCGATGGTAACAGTGGTGGCAATGGTGGTCGCACTGACAGAAGCTTCTGCGGCGACGGCACCGTCCATTTGGATCAAGGCTGTCCTTCTTTCTTTCTGGCTGCTGAATCGGATCTTTTGGCCCAAGGGTGGAGGGAATTTCAAAGTGTGGTGGGTTGCTTATCGCAGGGTTTTTCCTCGCTCTCCTTTCTCTTTCTCTTCCCTTTCCTTTTCTGTTTCTGTTTGAACTGAAGTGTGAGAGGGGAATGGGTCGTTATGGTATCGTCGGAGGGACCGATGATCCTTCTGATGGAGGAGGGCGGGGAAGCAGGGGAGGTGGACGACGACCTGAGATCTTTGGGTGGCGAAAGGGGCCAAGCGCAGGGATCAATCAAAGTCCCGTCGTAGAGGCTGTTCTTTTCCCTTTCCTCTTGCCAGAGGTCACGTCCCCCATCTCGGCAATCCCATGCAAGTGATCTACGATCTCTTCCCGTCACGTGACCCCGGCTCTCCTCTTGCCAACCACAATCACAATCAAATCTGAACAGCAGTCATGAACTGTGGCTGGACATCTGAGCTAAGTTCATACCGTGTTCGGGGAGTTCGTATCTCTTTTCTCCCGGCTACGGCTCAGGTTTCACCCGATTGAGAAGGTGATCAAAAAGACTCTCAGGGCATGCTTCTCCCTACCCACGAAGACAATTGCATGCCACTGCATCATTTAGGGGCAGCAAGCGCGGTTCGGGATGTGATTGGAAGAGGTCTGTCCTGGCACCCGACCATGGCAGTCCCGAGCACAACCCTGGCACGAACAAGCTCCAAGACCACGCTCGTGTGTGCTGCTCTTCTGTACAGTTCATTGCTTGCTTGGGTAACATGATAGATCAACAAGGGGAGGGGCGGGTGGATGAACAGGTAACGGCTACAGGGTTGTGAGGGAGGGAAGGATACATGAGGGAGGTGGAGACCGCCGATGATTATTCGGCAACCATGATGGCAGCGTAGCCCATACCCGTGCCGACGCACATGCTAGAACCTGCAAGATCAAAAGGGGACCGTCGTCGAGATGACCAGGAGCAGGTCAGAAGTCTGTTCGAAAAGGGAGGGGAGGACCCGGAGCTCAGAGCGCAAAATGGAAATACTCACAGAGAATCTTCTTATTCTCGCGCTTGGCCTCGGCAAGGCCAGTTGCGATTTGGCGTGAACCAGTGCATCCTAGCGGGTGTCCCATGGCGATCGCACCACCGACCGGGTTGACCTTCTTCTTGTCGAGGCCCAGCTTCTCGACAGAATACAGAGCCTGGGAAGCGAACGCCTCGTTGATCTCGTAGATGTCAACGTCGTCCTTGCTGAGACCGGTCAGCTCGAGAACTTTTGGGATGGCTAGCGCTGGACCAATGCTGGTAAAGAGGAATGCAGGTAGATGCACAGGGTCGAGAAGCATTCAGCGTTTCTTTTCCGGGCCTCGAATCGTTTGAAAATTGGCTCCCTCTTCGGAGAGCATCTTCGGTGCATGGGTCGAGATCAAGAAATACCGAGACTCACCCCATGATTCTTGGTGGCGCTCCAACAGAGACACCCTGGACGTACTTTCCGACGATTGGAAGGCCGAGTTTCTTTGCGACGCTCCTCCGGGCGAGGAGGACAGCGGCAGCACCGTCCGAGACTTGGGAAGCGTTACCGGCGTGAGTGCAGCCGTCCTTGGCGAAAGCTGGCTTGAGCTTGGCCAGGCTTTCCTTTGTGACACCGTCCCTGATGCCGTCGTCGGCGTCAACGACCCGTTCGTTGCCGTCGTCGTCGGTGTACTTGACAGTGACTATCTCGCTCTTGAATTTTCCTTCCTTTTGAGCCTGGAAAGCCTTCCTGTAGGACTCGGCGGCGAAGGCGTCCTGAGCTTCACGGCCGACACCGAACTCACTCGCGACGTTCTCAGATGTGATACCCATCGGCATGAGACAGTCGGCAGCCTCCTCGTTGTCCATGACGGCATCAGAAAACTTGGAAGGCATGACACCGGCGCCATAGTTTTGAGTCATGGACTCGACACCAGCGCCGATACCAATGTCGATCTGACCCAGGGCGATCTGGTTGGCGATCTGGTTGACAGCAGCGAGGCCAGAAGAGCACTGTCGGTTCAGAGTGTTGACAGAGGTCGTGTTCGGGAAACCTGCCCAGAGGGCCGCCATCCTGCTGACGGTAGCACCACCACCGGGGCAAAGAACGGTTCCTACGGCAATATCCTGGACAGCGGCTGGGTCAATCTTGGTACGCGAAATGATCTCCTTGAACACGTTGCCAAGCATCTCCTCGGGGCAGCATTGAGCGAGTCCACCTTTCTTTGCCTGTAGAACCGTGGACGGGGGCGGTGGCACAGATTGAAATGTGTGGTAAACAGAGGGGAGGTTGGGAGAGTTCCTCGTCAGCGGAAAAGGGAGAGGCGAGTGTTGTGGGTGTTGTGCGTGCGGCTGTATGCCTACTCACTCTTGTGATGGGAGTTCTCAGAGCACTGACGATGACGACTGAGACCGAGAAGAGTTTGGGGAGAACGTGTCAGTGCATGGGAGCGAGAGGCTACTAGACCGAAGTGGAAGACGAGCAGAGAGAGTAGAAACGGCGACAAACGAGTTCAGGCGAGACTCGATGTGGTCGTTGGACCACTCACCATCGTCATCGTTCTTCTTGAGGATGTTCTGCTTTCCGTATCGTTGAGCGGCCATTTTTGACTTTTATGGGGTGGCTGGAATTCGGGGTGTTGTGGTGTGGTTGGGAGATCGCTGTCTTGAGTGGGTGGCTGTGGAGAGAAGCCTATTACGGGGATGAAGATGCAAGTAAAGCGAGGGAGGGATGGAGTGAGAGCGAGAGAGAGAGAGAGAGAGAGAGAGAGAGAGAGAGAGTAAGGTTCCTGATCCTTTTTATGAGGAAGGGGATGTTTCGTGGGGTCGGCCTCGGGTGCGATAAAGGGGGGGTGGGCGGGGAGAATAGAACCGCTTTTGGAAGAAGCCTGCAAGATCGAGGAAGGACCTGAGCGGGTGGGGGAGACAACTGCTTCAAGTCGAGAGACACGCACACAAAGGTTGATTGCAGAGTTGGAGAGAAGAGTCTGAAAGCTGTTGATAGGTTCTGAGTTGCGAGTGTGAGGGAAGGAAGTGAAGGAATATGTAGTTGGAGAGGGGAGGAAGTGGGTCTGAGGGTAGGGGAGCTGCTGTCGGTGGTCCGACTTTTATCACAAGCTCTGTGGCCTGCCGCTACTGAGACAAGGGCACCGGGCCAAGCCAACGCAGGACAAGCTGGGCTTTCCAAATCCCATCCACCGGGTCGTTTTCAAAGCGGTTATCCAAGAACCAGGAATACAAAGGAGAGTGGAAGAGAGTTGGTTAGGGAGAGGGCTGTGACCCCAATCCAAGGGATGGGTTGGGGAAACTTACAGGTGAGTATTCAGTAGTGAGCCATGTCAAGACGCAGTGACTCTTTTTTAGACTCTGACGTCTCGCCCAGGTCCTTTCACAGGAAAATGAAAGCTTTCTAGCGGACATTAGGGAAGTAAAAGATAGAGGGGAGGAAGGGCACGAGGTTAAAAGTTGAAAAGTCCTCCTCTCTCTCACTCACCTCAGACCCAGGCTGTGGAGATTCGGGTTTCAAAGTCCCATTAGACATGTTTCGAATCCAAAGACCAGTCACAGTCTATGTCGCGGACACGGTGAGCTTCCCTACCTCTGTTCCACTTTCGAATCGATTATGCAGCTGAGCAGCCTCCGAATTTGGGATGGCGACCAGGAAAAATCGAAAGGCTCTCACATATGTAGCCTCTTTACTCCCCCTGTTTAATTTCCAAGATTCGAGTGGGATCGATTTTATTAAGAATGGATTCGTTCAGACCTCTCCATCCTTTCCCGTTTCTTCCGTCCAAGGCTGGGGCACTTGGCCAGTCAAGGACCCCCTCAGCAGAGGCCATCTACGCTGACCGGTTCGCCCGGCTATCTCAATTCGGCCGCGTCTTAACCGGACCAGATGTGATCGCGATCACAAGGACCATGTGAAACGAGAGCTGTCCACGGATACAAGAGTCTACAGTAATCATGGCTTTTTTCGAGGCAATCGCCGGCGATCACGGGGTGGAAAGGAGAGCAAAAGAAAAGGCTGTTGAAAGGTGTGGTATCAAGTCACGGGTCTACATAGACTCTCTCTTTCAGGAATTAAAGCAAAAACAAAAAAAGAGAGAGAGGTGCCTGGCGGCTGAGAAACAGGTTTAAAGGCTGCTCCCCCTCTGTGTGTCTCTCTCTCCTTCGCGCGCAGCCCTCGAGGAGGTAGGGCTATACATCTTACTCGAGGCAGATGTACGCATCTTCTGGTATCTTTTACCCTTGAGTGCTTTTTTTTTCAAAGGGGTGTTAAAGTTTCTTGCCTTCTTTTCCCTTTTTAGGTTCATTAGAAAGAATCTTCATTTTGACATGTTCCGGGTTTCGGAACATGTCGCACAGTAAGCTTGTGGGTGCAGGTCTACACGCATTTGCGGAACTCCGCACTTTCCGGGCAGGGCAAGCCATCTCTCCCACTTCTCTCCCACTCTGTTCTCGCGTCGGTCGGTTCAAGGGTTGGCTCATCGATACGGTCAAGCCTTTGCCGGTACCTCGCCGTCAAGTCCAGCCAGGCCGTCAAGATGGAGAGAGCCAGTTGCTGGTGTGGGGTAGAGGGTGTTTCACTGGATTTGAGTTTGGGAGAAGAGAAGAGAACGGAAGGGGGCTTTGGGGAAAGCTCTGACCGGAGCTGAAGACGGAGCTCGCGGGCGAGGATGGACCGGAAAGAAGAAAGGGAGAACGCGAAGAAAACAAGTGGAAGAAGGCGTGGAAGAAGGAACGAAAATGGGGGAAAAAAGCACCAAAAAGTGAGAGAAAAACAAGAAATAATCCCAGTGAAGGAACCAAACGAACCATCAAGATCTCTTCCTCCAATTGCCTTTAAGACTTTGCCTGGAAATGACCCCAAGCCTCGAGACCAGAGAAAGGTGTGGCAGGCTGTGACCAGAGACGAGGAACGACCCCGACAAAGGCGGCAGGAAAGAGACCTCGATTCACTTGGGTGAGTAGAGTTTGAGGCACGAGCGAGTCGAACTGACTCAGAAGATGTGATCCAGATTGTGGATTTGAAACACTTCATATCCCGACGATCGGGTGCAGAACACGATCCGATCGAGATTCTCACTCTTACTGCTCTTCTAAGATTACGACTGTTCCTATCGGGCGCCATGTTCGATCGCCCCTTGCCAGCATCGTTCTGAATCACCGATGATCGGCATGTATGGTCAGGACGCTCGACGGAAAGAAGAACGTTCACGCCGCAAATCACGTGGGACTACATGGTGTACCTCGGTGAAGCACTGTCCGCGACCCCGAATTCAGGGAGCTCTCAGGCAGTCGAAGAAAAGACACAAAAGGCACACAAAAAGCAAACCCAGTGCTGAGGATAATAGAGGCAGCGAGAATATAATGCATTGGAAGTGCATAGGGTGCCAGACCGGCGAAGGCCGAATGGCAGGGAGCTGTGCTAGAAGTACATGAAGAGCAGAGGAATGGCGCTGATGGTGACACGACCAGACCGATACTACAACGAGATATGGAAACAGGAGAGGAAAGGATGAGCAAGAAGTAGAGGCGACCAGGCGGAAGAGGTGAACAAGACGAGCTCAAGTTCGCTCTCCACGAAGTCGGCGGGCGAGGGCAATGTCCTTGGCCTGGATGGTGACACGCTTGGCGTGGATAGCGGCGAGGTTGGTGTCCTCAAAGAGGGAGACGAGGTAGGCCTCGGCGGATTCCTGGAGGGCCATGACGGCAGAAGACTGGAATCGAAGGTCGGTCTTGAAGTCCTGGGCGATCTCACGGACAAGACGCTGGAATGGAAGCTTGCGGATGAGGAGCTCGGTCGACTTCTGGTAGCGACGAATCTCACGAAGGGCGACGGTACCTGGGCGGTACCTGTGTGGCTTCTTGACACCACCGGCGGATGGGGCAGACTTCCTGGCGGCCTTGGTAGCGAGCTGCTTACGTGGGGCCTGAGAGTAGGGAACGAACAGATGGAGGTGACCGCTTTCAGTACGATGGAACGACGAGAGCGAATGCGAGCGGCAGCCCATACGTGTCAAGGAGCTTCCGAGGTATCTTAACTCACCTTTCCACCAGTGGACTTTCGTGCGGTTTGCTTTGTGCGAGCCATTGTGGTTGAGTCGGAAGAGAGTGCTTGAGAAGATTGCAGAGAAGTTGGCTGAGGGGAACAGTGATACGATGATTGAAGAGGTTTGGTGGAGGGTGGCAGTTGAAGGGATCTGGGTTCGGGATCCTTATATTGAGAAGCAAGAGGGCGAGAAGGAAGGTCCTTTGGATCTAAGCCGCCATGCGAACAAAGTATTACGGTACGGCCTCGTAACAAATGGGAGGTGGATAGAAAAAAAAGGCGTGTACTCGGACCGATTCGCACAGTTGGTTTTGTTTTACAGATTGTGAAATCACCATTTCCGATCGTCACTCCCTTTCTCTTCTCAAAAAGGTAAATGTCGCATGGGAGGGTGGAGAATGGAAAATGGCGGGACCCGAGATATGCCAAGGCGGAGATCAAGGAGAGGTGGAAGATGTCAACGATGAGGAGCGAAGAAAGAGTGAACCAGTGCTGTCATGCAGGGATATGCACACTTCCTGACTGGTTCCCAACAGGGGAGGAAAGGATCACTCCTTCCGGTATGGTATGAGCAAAGATGGATTATACATCGTGTATTTGGATTGTGATTGGTGATGTGGAAGAAACGGCCCGGGGGGGGGGGCCAGTAATGCTGATCCCATGATTCTCAACGTCGTTGATCTTTGATTCTCTTGTTCATCTCGCAAAAAAAATGGCGTGAGACGCGTAAAAGGATCAAAGAAGATCAGACCAGGCGCGACGGGGTTTGTCGCGTCCCCGCGGCACTTGACTCAAAGTCCTCCCTGGAGATTGACTTGAATCATGGTGTCATGCGTGATCTTTTTTTGAAAAAAAAAACGATAGCAAAAAATTCCGTTCTCCCCCTGAGATCAAAGGTGATGGAGATCAGGGATGATCAAGATCAAGGATCAAACATCTTCAGACCAAGAATCAAAGATTACACTCGATTCTCGTGCGAAAAGGGCATTGCGGTTGGAATAATCCAGTCTTACCTATCCATGCCTCTTTCTTCGTTACCGCGTGTTTCTCTTTTTTTCTTTGCAATTTTTTTGGCATGATGGATCAATCTTATTGATCTAACTGTCAAAACAACCAAGGCTGATCGATCAAAGCCTTTAGTGGGATCCTTTTACTTTATTTTATTTTTTCATTGGGGGAGCCAGGGCGGGGGCGGAAGAGACAAGGGGAATTCTCCAAACCGAGCCAGCTACGACGAAACAATTCCATGATGCTGGATTCATGTGTGATCGTAATGCATCCCGAACAATCCGAATCACACAACGAAGCTTGACAGCTCAGCCCACACAGAACCTGCAAAGGTTTCTCTCGCACCTCGACCCGAGCGGCCTTCTCAGACCGAACCTCGGGGTCCCACTCCCTCTCTCCCGCGCCGCCAAGCTCACCTCCGCCCCAATCCCTCTCCTTTTCTTTTTCAATACAAATACTCGGACCCTCGACCTTCCCCTCCTCTCCTTTCTTCCCCATCAACTCATCCATTCTCCCTTGCAAAAGACAACCAGCTCTTGCAAGCGATTCCTTCCAAGCACACTTCGATCTCTCCCTCAACACTCCTCAAACCAAGTTTAACATACAATGTCTGGCCGTGGCAAAGGTGGAAAGGGCCTGGGCAAGGGTGGTGCCAAGCGTCACCGTAAGGTAAGTCACTCCATCCACACCTAGCCACAAAGCATCTCGCGCAAGCACGCGCGCGCCTAACCTGTTCCAATTTCTAGAACGCCACCGAAAAAAGTTCACTCGACTAATATCACGCACTACCTGTTCGTTATCTCGATCCTCATTCACTTTCGAACCTCAGATTCTGAGGGACAACATCCAGGGTATTACCAAGCCAGCTATCCGACGTCTCGCTCGTCGTGGTGGTGTTAAGCGTATCTCTGGTCTCATCTACGACGAGACTCGAGGTGTCCTCAAGCTCTTCCTCGAGTCTGTCATCCGCGACTCGGTTACCTACACTGGTGAGTTGATCCATTCATACATGTCACACTCTCTCTCAACTCAATATTTCAGCCTGAACCAATATACTCACAACCATTCTCCCTCCATTAACCCTTCGCTAACGAAAAACAGAGCACGCCAAGAGGAAGACCGTTACCTCCCTCGACGTCGTCTACGCCCTCAAGAGACAGGGAAGGACCCTCTACGGCTTCGGCAGCTAAACGGCTCGCCCATCTTTTCCCTCTTTTCAATACCAGATCGTGCGCCCAGCCCCTCACGTTCAGGGAGTGCGATCCTTCCAAACCCATTCTTTGTATCGATTTCGAATGAGCCGTCACTGGACCTCTTTCTGTACTTTTAATCCCACATCAATTTCCTACAATTGCACGCACACGACTCAATATCACTGCATAACTGAACAAAGTTAAAAACAGGGAGGAGTCCACCTCGGTCTGTGCGATAGCAATTTTACCTGAATCACAATCACGAGTCCTTCGAGTACAGCTTTACCCAGGAAAGGGGGGCTTCACTCATTCGAACCAGCTCATTTTATTTGCGCATACATGGTTTGTGTGTGGCCTTTCGAATCTTTTTGATTTGTGAACCTCCTCCCCACCCTTGAAATTTTCCGTTCCACCTAAGCTCGCCGAAGGATCCCCATTTCCTTCTCGCTCTAACCCTCATGAGGGAGCGCTGGTCTCGAACGTTCATTGGTAGCTGAACGCACTCTCCGAAAGGAACGACCCCCCTTTCCCATCCCACACAATCCCTTTCAAGGTGAAGGGGGAGGCGGAGAGAGCTTGTGTTAGAGGCATCGTCATCCTCCAATCATTCGGAAGGTGGTGTTTTTTTCAATATTATTTTGCTTCTTTTTTTCTTTTATATTGACATTGTGGGCCAACACGTATGTTCGTGAATTGGAGAACGGGCGCCATGTACAACCCCTCGAAGTGGCAAAGGGAGGAAAAAGGGAAGGAGCGTAGGGAAAAGAAAAAAAAAATGTAGCGAATCTCCTCCCTAAAAGGATCTGACCATGAAACCGAAAAAAAGAGGGAAGAGATTCAAATTAAACCCCTTCCCCCCCCCGCACCTGTTACAGTAACGGGTAGACTTCGGGGACGACGGTTGGAAACCTAGGAACGGGAAAAGCTTCGACGGTGGCCCCGCGCACGTACAAGGTTGATACCTAGTCGGTTCGAGGCCCCTGGGTTTTCTCTTGGACCCTACCAGGAACCGCTTCAGCTAGGTTTGGCTGGGCGGGCAGAATGGGTCCCATCTCCAGAGAGAGAATGGATTCATCATGGTGTCGGATGAATGAAGGGAAGGGGGGGGGGGGTTTGGCGGTTGCAAAAGAGGGTTTCAGGATTCCCAAGCAGATTGCGTCTCTGAGCCGTCACGGCAGAGAGGGAGAGAGAGGGAGAGGGGGAGATAAGGTTCTCCTCAATTAGGGTTTACGACTCGGGGAGGGGGACAGAAGAGCAAGTGAGGTGAAGGAAGGAGGGGGGGGGGGGGGGGAAGGTGGCGGCAGCGGCAACACAGGCTGAGAGAAAGATGGGCGAAGGAGGTCGATTGTGTCCATGTCGTGTTGCTCCTTGTGGAAAACGGAAGAGTAGGCAGGATTCAAGATGGTAGAGATGGAGGAGGTGCTCCTGACGCCGATGAAGGGTGTTATATACTGATGAAGCTGTTCCCCTCCCAGATGAGAGACCCTTCGTGTTTCGCATTCACTTGGTTTCTTTCTTCTTCCTTCATCCTTGTGCCCCCCTCGTCTTCCACTTCTTCCTCTCTTGTCATCTCCTAGGGTTCTTTCTCCTTTTGGGCCTTTGCTAGCTCGAGCTCCAATGCAGTGAAGAACAAGAGCACGTATTGGGACATGCTGCGGAAAGGTGGACCAGAATGGCACGTGACCGCGGAAGGCGAAGTGGGACGTTTCTTAAAAGCACGAAAAAAGCCCTACAAAAATGATTACAATCGGGTCGGATCTTGACGAATGTTCTCGGATCCGTACGACCAAGTAGCGACTCTGACTGATTCAAGGCCCCCTGACACCACGTCTGTTTTCCCCTCTATGGAATGGTTGGGTCCATCGCACATGTAGTACGATATGTGCAGCGAAGAGTACATTACAGTATGTACATTGTGGCATCTTTATGTGCTCCCTTCCCAATCAGAAAACGATCAGAATCCCTCCAAATCCCTTGAATAAGAAGGGAAGAAGGGGAGGGGGAGGGGGCGGGCGGGGCTTACCACGGACGAGTCACCAGCTGGCTCGCTGGGCTCCGAGTGGGGGGAATGCATCCGTACCCGCACCAGGAAATCGTGGGACCAAGGCGGCAAAAAGGGGGCGGGCGAGTCAAGTCGAACCGCCCAACTTTTCGAGCGATGGCTTGTTCTTGATTTCAAGCCAACCTAAGGAAGGGATCGGAACCATGTTCAACAAAGGTTGTGCATGTGTACATACTCACGATTCTACTACACTGTGACTGTATCTACTGTACAGGCACACATAAGAGGGGGATGGGCACAGACACAAAAGCTGGCAAAGTCAAAGGGGGAGTCGAAAGTTAGGAGCACGAGCGGAAACGGTGAGGTGGGGGGGGGGGGGAATGGAAGGATCATGGTTCATCAGCATCTTCCCCATCCTACCACGGTATGCCTGTACCGTAGTAGTTACTAAACATGTGACCGCACTCGAATCCGAACAAGATTCGAGTCTGAGTTGGAGGGAAAAGAAAAAGCCTCAGCGTGTCACCCACCAACATCCATTCTCTCATCGCCCGTCCCGAATCGCGAATCTAGGATTCGTGATCCCTTGGAGGAGGGAGAAAGGAAACTTCTTGGGAGGATGAGAAACGAAATCGAATCCAAGTCGAGCGCCTCTTTCCAAAAAGTAACGCGAAACACGGAGAGCTAAGAGACAAGAGTCAGAAAAGTTGGTGTGTGTGTGTTGGAGCGCGGGTTGGGGGGACTTTTGTTGGTCAAAAACAAAGTCACAGTCACAGAGCGTGTTGAGATTCAAGGTGGGAAGCGTAAATCCTCCTTTTTCTCCCGCTTGATTCGTTGCGTCGATTTTTGAATTGCCCCCTCTCCGCCTGGAAACCAACACGGAGACTGGCGAATCAAAGTCACATACACACACACCCATACACACACACACAGACAACCTGTTCGCAGACCCCGGGACCCCTACTTTGGCTTCGGATCCTTCTAGCCTCCTCGCTCCTCCGCTCCCTTCCCTAGCTAAACGTCCAAAACCTTGTCCACCCCCAAACTTAGACACACTTATAGCCAATCGCCATCGCTGTACCCCCTCCCAGCAACTCGGAACTCGCGCGCGCCCTGGCCCCTCCCTACTCAGACTCTCCCATCCAATTCTATTTCGAGTCCTGGTGGTGGTCGACGCTAACGTAGGAAAGCATCCCAATTGTCCGTAGGGACGAGGTTGGAGCGCAAGTTTACAAAGGGAGAGAAAGAGGAAGAGAGTGAGAGAAAGACCAGAGAAGAGACAGACAGAGACAGAGAGACAGAGAAGGGAGGCAAAAAAAGAAAGACAAATCGTGAGTGCCTCGATACGATCCGATAACCTTCAAACAAACCTTGGCCGGTAATCGACTGGGTCACCAGGATAGGGACGCGGATGGTCCTTTTCCAAAAAATTAAGGTACACCAACCCTATCGGGTCCCCAACTCACTCAAGGCAAAAAAAAAGAAAGGGAAAGAAGAAAAAGAAAAGGCATGCCGACTGTCGGCTAAGTAGCGAGGATGGCTAAAATGATCGGAGAGCGAAAAGGGAAGGAGGAGAGCAAGGATCACATGAGGGGACGAGAGAGGGGGAAAGCGAGGGAACCTTTTTGGGGAGTGTGGAAGAAGGAGCCCCCTTCCGCCTCATGAGAAGAGAGAGAGCGAGAGAAAGAAACAAGATTCCATGGCTTTCGGGTTGCGCTCACGCCTTTGGAGGAGGGGAAAGACAAAAAGGGTGGAGAGCGAGGCAAGGCACTGCGCCCGCAACCTTGTCCTAGCCTGGGAATGCGCAACCACAAGGCCAAGCTCAATCAAGCAAGGGTAGAGAGGCTCGAATCGATGGGAGACGGCACAACTGGACCGAGTAGGGGGGGCGGGGGGAGAGAAGTTGAGACGGGCAGAGAGGAAGCGGGTGTGTGTGTGAGAGAGAGAGAGAGAGAGAGAGAGAGGGAGTCAGAGAAAGCCGAGCTTGATGTCTTTGGCTTCGACCATCATGATCAGCGCAAGGCATTCAAAAGGGACCACGTCGCCCTTCTTGCGTCTTGGTCATCGGGCCAAGGAAGAGTGTCCCTGAAGGAACCCAGCCCCTACCTCCTTGGCTGTACCATAAGAGACAAGGCTACTTTTGAATCGCCCAATTCTCATCCTCTACCATCTTCCACCCCTTCCCTCTTCCCTCCCCCAAAAGAAAGGCGAATCTTCACCTCTTCAAGAAGAAATCCAAGGTCCAGGAAGAGAACCCCCCAAAACAAGGAACCCTCCTCGCATATATTATACCTCCAAGCCCCACAAGCATGTCTTCTTCAGAGTCCAGAACATCAAAACCAGAATCGGCGGCACCCGGCGATGCAGCTTCGACTGCTTCGGCGCCCAAGGCCATCATCAAGAATGTGGACATGACCGAGGAGATGCAGCAAGAGGTCGTCGACATCGCCTCCGAGGCTTTGAGCAGACTCAGCGTCGAGAAGGACATCGCCGCCTACGTCAAGCGCACCATGGACGAGAGGTTTGGTGCCACATGGCATGCTGTCGTCGGAAAGAACTTTGGTAGCTACGTGACTCATGGTGAGTGACCGCTCCGATCCCCGCGGTTTGCCTTCCTTCCACAGAGGGGAAAGAAGAAGGAAGGGGGGGAAGGGGGGGGAAGGGGGGGGAAGAGAAAGGACACCGAACGCCAGCTTGAGAATCATCACCTCGTGGACGGGACTCGGACGCAGCTCACATCCTCCTCTCCCGGAATCAACGCTTCTTCTCCATGAAATCCCAACAGAGACGAAACACTTCATCTACTTCTGTACGTGCGAGCCAAGTTGGGCTACTCGAATATTCTCCGTTTCCCTCTCGCTTTCTTTCTTCTTTCTCCCCTTTTTTTTTCTTGAAGCTGGACTCCATGAGAGGATTCAGACAAGCCGACTGATTCGATACTTGACCCCGACTCTTCACTGCGGCCCCCTCTTCCCACACAAAGATCTCGGACAAATCGCTTTCCTACTGTGGAGGGCTTGAGAGATGGGGAGGAGCCCTGCTAGCACTCGCAATCGCTCTTTCCCCAAGCCTGTCTCGGTCTCACCAATGCACCTCTCCTCAACCGACCCACCTTGTCCCATCGTACTGGACTGAATCGCAAGCGCTCAACTTGTCTCCTCTCCCCCAAGCAGGAAAAAAAAAAACCAACCGGTCTCTGCCTCGAATCCCAAGGTCCTGACTCTCTCTCCTTGCTAAAACTCTGCTGGCATCTCGATCGCTTCCCTCTCTCTCCCGATTCACCTGTCCCCCTGGGCCTTGTGCCTTCCCTCTCTTCCACCTGGAGCAACTCAAGGCCATCGTTCATCTGTCTCTCTCTTCCAATCCCCCGCAAACTTGATGCACACCAAAAAAAAAAAAAAAAAAGAGAGAAAGCAAAAACTTCCGTGATGGGAGTCCGTCTTGATCGAACGAGTGGCGGCGGTCTTTTCCCTCCGCTTCTCCTTCTCAGTCGTTTTCTTGGCAGAGAGTCTGAAAGGAGTGCGATCATCAAGCGAAAGTCGGGATAGATTGGGACGGGGGGAAGGGCGTGAGCGAGAGACACAGAGGGAGGGATAGAGACAGGGTCACAGAGGGTTTATGTGCCCCGATCATGGGGTTTTGCTTGGAGATGGCCTCCAAATGATCAAAATGACATCCTCTCCCACCGAGTCGAGAGTAGAGAATCGATCCACGCTTCTACCATGGTCCTTCCCTCCCCCCCCTTTTCACACGCTTTAAAGCGAAGAGAGAACACCAAGACCAAGGCTTGGGCCAGCTTTTCCTCGTCTCGAAGCCTGCGCCTGCTCCCCTTGATCGACATCACCATCCTTGGGACGGCTGTGGTCATCGTCCCACGCTGGATCTTTGGGACGTCGCTCCTTCCTACTCCTCCTTTCCCTGAAACCCTTTGCCAGCTCCTGAATCCTTCCGTCGTCCAACACCATCACCTCCTCCTCCTCCTGCTCTTCGACCCTTCCAACCCCTTCGGTTGTGAAAGAACCACCCTTGGTGGATGTGAACACCCTCCTGCTCTTCTTGCTCCTCTTCCAACCACCACCTTCATCCTCGTCCGACCAGCGCGGAAGGGTCTTTTCGAACGTGACCGATTTCTTCCTCTTCTTCCTCTTGTTGATTTCCCTACCCTCCTCGTTGCGTTCAGAGGGCGCGTCGGTCAGAGGGGCCGGAGGAGGAGGAGGAAGGGGGGTTTTGTTCACCTTGACCTTTCGAAAAACTCTCCCCGCACCAAGTGAGGCCCTCTTCTCGAAAGCCACGGAGGTGGCATCTGCCCCTCCATCTCCTCTGTCAAACACTTCCTCCTCTTGAGTGGACTCTTCCTCCTGAGTGGACGAGTCCTCCTGCGAATGTTGAGTTAGGTTGACCTTCATGATGGGCCGTGGCTCGGTCGGTCCCCAAGTGGTGGAGCTCTCCGCTCCACCTCCCTTCCCTCTTATCTCTTGGAAAACGGGTGAATCCCACTGATCGGCACCAATAGGCAAGGTCATCGTCGTCATCGTCGTCGTCGCTGTCGTCGGATCCTCCTCCTCCTCCTCCACCTGAGCTCCTTCTCCCCCCCCTTCCTCCCTTCTTGGGATCTCGTTCGGAGCGGTTGCAACGGTGACGGAAGAAGGGGTGGCAGTGGGAGGGGGGAAAGACAAAAGTTGGATGAGGATTTCCTTGATCTCAAGCAGCCTCTCTTCAAGAGGTTCTAAGACCTCCGTGCTGATCTCCTCGCCCCTGATGGCGAAGGCGATAAGGTGGAGGCTCCGTCTGACCAGGAGGGCGGCTGCTGCGGGCGTTTCATCGAGCTTCCCAACCTCGCCGCTCGCGAACACCTTCTCGAAACCGATCTCGACAACATCGACCAGAGCCCTGACCAATCCTCTCAGGTCCTCGTCCTCGAAAGCGCTGGAGACGGCCTCGCAGGCCAAGATCATGGCAGTCGTTCGAGCCGCCTGATCCCCTACTTGGATTCCTGCCATCCACTCTCTCGATCCTCCCCATTCCTCCATCGGGGTCGAGATGATCCGTTCTTTGAGCAACTCTAAGTGGCTCGAAACGGCGAGGGCTAAAGCGTGAGCGTACCTCTTCCAACCGGTTCCTATGTCGTCGAAGTGGGATCGGAATCGTTCCAGTAGCAACCTGTAGCCTGTCAAGGCATCCTCGAGGTTGGGTGGTGCGATGACGACCGCCTGGTCTTTAAGGCGTTCCCCTTCCCAGTGTTGCGAGCCCTTTATCAGGCCTAGGAGGGATTTGAAGGCCACACCGTCATCATCACTATCTTCTTCTTCTTCCTCCTCACGTCCCCCCTCCATAAAGTGGCCCCCAAAGGCCGTTTCGCCAATCCGAGATTGCCGAGGGGTTTGGACTGCTTTCTCCTGCAGGCTTGGCCGTAGCGTTGCGGTACCGACGGTTTTGCTCGGGGTGCGGGGAGCTCGGATGATCAAGGGACTGGACGAGCTTCCAGTCTGATCCGCCTCGCTGCTCAAGTCCCCGTCCCCCTGTTCACCATCTTCTACTGTCTTCCCTCCCCAAGCAGGGGGTCTGACGCCAAAGACAGAAAAACCGTGATCCTCGACCTTGATGGCTTGGTCCGGCATCGTCAGCCTGACCTCTTGCCACATCTCTTGGTCGGTCAGTCTCGCCTTCCTCTCGTAGTTGACCTTGAAGTGGTGGATCAGGATGTTGACGTACCTTTGCGCAAGATCCTTGGTCAGCTCGGAAGGGGGAGGTGATTCAGGTGAAGGCTCGACGACGCATTCAGCATCATTCACAGGTCTTCCTTCCTGGCTTGATCTTGGGGCGTCGAACATTGACGGCGGCGGAGGCGGCACATTGAAAGACAGCGAGGGATGAGGATCCAATTGGTTCGTCGTGACTTGACTCTGATCGGCCTCGTAGCCATCGGTCGCGGCAGCGGCGGAGCTCCCGTCCGCTTGCCCGCTTATCGAATCGGGACTCTCCGCCCTCCTCCAGGCTTCGACATCCCTCATGGCCTCCAGGTTTTCGGTCATGTTGGCCATGGCTGCGCCTTTCAAGCTCGAATTCCCAAGTCGAGCCATGGCGTCGAGCTCCACCGTCCCGATCCCGACAACAACGTTGGAGCTACTCCCACCACTCTGACTCGCGCCGGCGTGATTTTCGATCGATTCCTTTCCCCCAGGCATGGCCTCCCTCCTTGCCTTTTCGATCTGCCTCTCGAAAAAATCCCACCTCGAGTCCCCCAGGAAGGCCAGACCTTGGGTGACCAGCCTCTCCCGTCCTCCCGGGTGGAGGAACCTGCCAAAGACGTGGTGCAGCATGTAGTAGTCGACCCCTCCCCTCTGATCGAGGATCGTGTTTGGGGAAACGGTCTTGGGCCGAAAGAGGTTGACGAAACGTTGGAGCTCTGGTAACGGAGAATGTCTCTCGATTGGGACAGGCATGCTCCGGGGCCAAAAGGTGAGACCCTCCTTGGCCGCTTTGAGTCTCTCCAGGTGCTGCGGGAAGAACTTGTTCCACCTCTCTTCCGACATCTGCGCTGGATGGACATAAACCACGATCGGCTTGTTGTTTTTTCCCGGCAGGTCCGGCGAGGGCGGGCCCCACCTCTGTTCCGGGGGAAGATCAAGCCTTTCCGATCGAGGCGAGGAGGATGAGGAGTAGGAGGAGTAGGGTCTCTCAACTTCCACTTGCAAGCCGGCGGTGGCTTCGAAATGTTCGACGCCCTCAGAGATGTACGTGCACCGATCGGACCTTTCGCAAGCGTGGAAGCGCGTCGAACCTTCGTCCAAGGTGACGATCTGTCGAAGGTAGGGATCTTCACAGGATGCCGCCCTATACATGGCCGCCTTGAACCGGTCCACGTGGACTTTGACTCCGAATGCTTTGGAGACGGCAACCAACATGTCCTCGTATCCCCACGTCCAAGAGTTGAGGAAAAACCTCGCGTCTTGCGGGTAGCACCGCATCATGGCTATCATGTCTCGGACGGACTGCTCCTTAGAAGGTACGGGCCTGTTGCTCATCAGCATCTCGGTGTCGAGGTAGATGTTCTCCAGACGGAGGGAGTCGGACGAAGGAGAAGATGTCTGGCCCCCAACGTCCTGTGTAGTGGACTCTGACACGTCATCTTCGTCTTCTGCTTCGACATCGCTCACCGCATTCTCAGACCCACATTCGTCCTTCCCTGCCAGTCGCTCCGACCATGGTTCCTCCTCAAAAGGCTCTGGGTCTCGAGATGGCTGGAATCGGTACCTATCCCAAGCCAAATACCTCTTAATTGCCGCATTCCGAACCAGGGCCTCGCACCACCAGCCCTCGGCTCGGAGGTCTCCCGTATGCAAGACAGCTCCTCTATGCCCCTCGACCAGGAACATCGCGCCGCCGGGCATGTGATTGGACTCGAGTAGCGTGACGGTCACATACCGTCGTGGCGTATAGCGAACCTTGGTAGGCGTGTTATAAGGCAAGGCCCTGAGGAGGTCCCTGCCGACGAAACCATCCATCCCGCTCAACCTCCTCTGGCTCTTGGCCTGGGAGTCGCTGACCCGAAGGTGAGAGTATGGCCTGAAGAGCTTGGCCTCGCCATTGTCGTACCCAACCCTATCCCTCTGCCTCTCGTAGCGGAGGAGGAGATTCTTGGTCGCCCGGCTGCAATAGATCGGGGCCGACAGCCCGGGTTGATCCAGGCCCCTGAGGTGGTCGGTATGGACGTGGGTCAGGAGGTAGAGGAGGGGCTGCTGGAAAAACTCTTGGTCCGGTTGGAAATCATCTTCAGCCGGCACCGCCTCACCATCACCATAGCCAACACCAGCATCCTTGAAGACGTTATCGCGACGGTGAGAGACCAGGAAGGGAGGGATCCTGGCAGGCGCCCGATCGAATCGGTCGACCCTGATCCTTGGGTATTCGATAAGGAAGCCATGGGCGTTGGTCCTGGGAAAAGGAGGAGGAGGAAAGGGGCGGCGCATTGAAGAGGTTAGCATCTCGTCTGTGTTCAAGTTTGGGCCGCATGGGGGATGGGGTGATCTGGAACTGACATTGTGTCACGACATCTCAGCAAGACCTTGAGGGGGCTAGTAGGGAGTGAAGAGGACAAGAAGTGGTTTCAGGAGAAGGCAGGGAAAGGATGGAAGGAGGAATCCAATTGGTTTGGACTCTGGCTGGGTTGGTTTGATGAGGCGAGTCGAAGACTTCGGCATACACTTTCACATCATTGTGACTGCTCCTCGTTGATAGGGAGAGAGAGAGGGAGGGTGAGACTGAAGGAGAGCGAACCATCGCAACGGACGACCAAACCTGGCACTTGGCATGGAGCCGCCCACCAAGGTGGAGGCGAAAATTGGAATAAGGGTTTTTTTTCCCCTCCCCCATTATCGCTCTTTGTCGTGCCTACACAACCATCATCGCCACCACCATAACTACCACCAGTATCATCATCCTCACCCAACCCTCATCCTCATCTTCATCGAAATCCACACCCAGATCCACATCCACATTTAAATCCACATCCACATCCACATCCACATCCACACCGAACGTCTCCTGTTTTACACCATCTTTTCGGGAACACCTCTCTCTCTCTGTCACACCCACCCCCGACACTGCATTCAGCCATGTCCACCATGATATGCTACCCACAAACGTCACCGGCCTTGCACAAAATTGCAAAACAAGATGGCAGGTGAGTCAAAGAGAAAGAGCGGAACAAGAAAAGGAAAAGGAAGGAGGACTAGGAATCTTGTCACTGAACCTCGAATGTGTTCACCACCCCACCTAATCCCACCTACAGAGATTCGGTCTCCGTCCTTCTCACTTCCTTTTCTCCCTTGAACTCCACCTTGTCCCTCCGTCTACCTTTGCATACCACCGCTTACGACATCCTACGAGGCTTGGCCTACGGCTTGACAAGCTCGAGCTCAAGCCGGAATGCCGACCAAAGGCAACTGGAAATGGTGGGGAGGATGATGCTTCTCCACAATGGCAAGGTCCTTGATCCATCCACCCGCCTTGGTTGGCTAGCGAGCCCGTCATCCTCCACATATCTGAGCTTGCAAGTCCTAGTCCGTCTTCCGGGTGGCAAAGGTGGTTTCGGCTCTATGCTCAGGGCTCAAGGTGGCAAGATGAGCTCCGGCGGGAAAAACGCCAACACGGACTCGTGCAGGGACCTTAACGGTAGGAGGCTGAGCACAATGAAAGAGGCCAAGAAGCTGGCGGCCTACCTCGAAGCCGAACCGGCCAGGAGGGCCGCGCTCTCCGAAGCCCAGGCCAAAAAGTATGCCAAGCTTGAGAGGATGCTTGGAAGAGCGCCGAAGGATGCCAAGGACTTTGAGGAAGCCGCGCTCAAGCTTGACGAAGCCGGCGATAGACTGGGAAGTGGCAGCCCCGAAGCGGAGGGTAGCCGCGGCAGTGGTAGTGGTGGCGATAGAGGGGCGGGTCCATCCACAACGGCCCAAATCGGCAACAACCACATCGGAAAGAGAAAGGAAAGATTGGAGGACAACGAGTACCTCGAGCAGAGCCGCGAGATTGTTGAAAACGTCAGGAGCGCCGTCGCAACTGGTGAGTGGAAGCAAACATGGTCGATTAGTCCCCTCCCTTACTCCTCTCTCAATGTGAAAATGCAACTAAAACCGAAACACCTTTCTCTCCGGTATGGACGGCCAAAAAAAAAAAAAAAAAAAAAACTACATCTGCGACAGCCATGATGAAGAAAAAGAAGAAGAAGGCGACGAACAAGGCTATCCCCTCCCCCAAGAACCCAATCAATCCGACCAGGAATGAGGCCGAGAAGGTGACGGCCTCCAATTAATGGTCTGTTTCCCACATTCCCCTACCCCTGTCGTGATCGCAACCCCGACCGGAACCCACGACAGATTCTACCAAGCCTCAAGCTCCGAAAGAAGATGCATCCATGCTCTTTTCCGCTCTCTTTCTTCTACTTGTCATTTTAATTTTTTTGATAGTCATCTTATGATCCATGAATTGTCCATTTCCCAAACATATACCTGGGCCTTCATCTTCACCCCATCCCCCCCACCTTCCTGTCCCCATACTTTTTCGGCTTCTACTTTCAAATGTTTCCCGCTCTTATCCTTCCGAAAGCGACCTTTCCCGATCACGATGAGAACGAAAGGTATGGAATGGCTTTACGGTTGGACGGTTGATCAAGAGGAAGGTTGGTAACTTGGACCCTGGCTCCAGCTGTGAAGCGAAGCAAGCCATTACGCTCAGGGGCCTCGCAATGATGATTTTGCAGAAACATGTATGTTGTGTCTATGAATGCAATATTTTGAGGAGCTACCAACAAATGGCCGTTTGGTCTAATTGGTTAGGATTCTCGTCTACGAGCTGGATCTTGCGATCCATAAGGAAACGAGCGGTTCTGGGTTCGAGTCCCAGGATGGTCATTCTTTTTTCGTCTTCCACCAGGCGACGTTGTTTCCCTCCTAGTTTCGAATCCGCTCTGCGCTGTTTCCCGTCTCGCCTGGATCTTGTGGAGGTTGATTGATCTGTGCTCAACTCGGCGGAGTGCAGCCGCCGGCAGGCTTGGTCCGGCTGGCATGGCAAACACCACCACCTCACCCCATCCCCTTCTCCCTCCTCCCTGCTTGGATAGCGTCTTCCTCTCTCTTGGAATCTAGGCTCGATTTATCCCCTTCAAAGAGGAGCAAGCACCTTCTAAACCCACCTCTCACTTTGAAAAAAAAAAATGGTCGAAACGAAAGCAACCCCCTTAGAGACGTTCCGATCGGCTGCCCAGGCCATCGTTGATCAGATTCATCACGAGACGGAGAGCGAGGCCCACCGAATCTTCCGCAACCACCCAGGCCATGGGCGTGATCGGGACAAGAAGGAGGAAGAGCACCTCCCCGGTATCAAGCACCCCGGCTCTACAGGTGTGATCTACGTCACTGACCGGGCCTCGGCCAATGGCTTCTACTATGGTCCGTTGAAAAGGCTCCCAACCTCTCCTTCCCTTTCTCCTCGCCAGTCGTGAAAGGATGCCCGGGATCCCTTCACGATCGTAGTTTCGCTCTCTCCTTCTTTCTACCTCTCTTCAGAGAGCCTGCTGACACCGTGAATGTATGCTGCGATCCCTTTCTTGTTCCATGCCTGCTCCATCGAACATGTTCCCCAGGCAACCCCGAGTGGGGAAACCTAGGTGAGTTGCTCGGTGCAAAGCACCCGTCGATTAATTAAATCACAAGTTTCCCCTCCTCCTCCTCCTCCTCCGCTTCCCTTTCTTCCTCTTCCTCTTCCTCCTCTACCTATACCTTCCAACTTACCTCCATTTTTACACTTTGCCCATACTTGGAACCCCATTTCAGGTCAAGGTGCCCCAGAGGTAAGGATCGAGTCAGCTTTCGAGGTTCCCGACCATATCTTGAAGCCTCTGCTAACGATCGTTCCGCTCCAAACTCTCGGATCCCTTTCGACGCAGGTCGGAGACATTCCTGGTGCCGTCCCAAAGCCCGACTCGATTGACCTTAAGAGATTTGGAGATGCCGTTCACGAGTACGCTCCGGGAACGGGCACCACAGAGCTCAGGAAAGCTGTGGCAAACTATTGTGAGTAGGTCTGATGATATCCTCCATCACTTGATGCCTTGCCACGGATCGAGACCAAGGGTTTCGTGGGAAATTCGAGTTCACCCATCCAGCAACCTTATTCTTCTCCGCGAAACCTCCTTGAGCCAGACAACGAGACCTACCGCAAGAATCAACCTCAAAAGTATGGGCCCGAGAATGTATGCATCGTACCGGGTGGAAGGGCAGGTATGACCAGGGTCGCAGCAGTCATTGGCTCGGTCAATTGCGGCTACCAACTGCCAGAGTACACGAGCTACGAGAGCATGCTCTCGGCTTTCAAAAACCTCGTCCCCATCCCCACCGTCCTCTCCGCTGCGGATCGTTACAAGCTGTCCGTCGACGACCTCAAGAAGGAGATCAAGGGCCGCGGCCTCTCGGCTGTCATCCTGAGCAACCCTCGCAACCCGACTGGCATGATCATCGAAGGTGATGAGCTGAAAGAGCTCGTCATGACCTCCAAGCAGATGGGAGCGACTTTCATCCTCGATGAGTTCTACAGCTGGTACCTCCACGAGGGCGAGCTAGGAAGGGCCGTTTCCTCTGCCGAGTACATTGAGGACGTCAACGAGACCCCGGTCGTCATTATCGACGGCCTAACAAAAAACTGGAGGTGCCCTGGCTGGTGAGCAGGTTCCGCGATGGTCGGCATGATGACAGCTCAATTGGCCTTTCCCTTCATTGTGATTTGGACTTGGGGTGGGCCAACCAAACCCTACCGATTTACTAAGATCCCCCCCCCCCCCCCCCCCCCCTTTTTTAATTTCCCCCCCCCCCCCCTCCTTCACCTTTCCGACAGGCGCGTATGCTGGGTTGTGGGACCCAAGGACATGATCACCGCCCTCAACCAGTCCGGAAGCTTCCTCGAGTGAGTTTATGTCTCATGGATAGCCGTTCATTCCTCGAAACCTGATCTCGTCGGACGCCCTCTCTCAGCGACGCTGACTTGAAAAAAAAAAAAACTGAAAAAAAAATGACCCAGTGGAGGAGCATCGCACCCAATGCAGTGCGCTGCGCTCGAGATGCTCGATCTGGAAAGATGCAAGCAAGACCGCATCGCGCTCCAGAAGCGCTTCAGAGCCAAGAGGAAGCACGTCCTCGAGAGGCTCGAGAAGATGGGTCTCCCGGTGGTCGTCGAACCTCAAGGTGAGTGCTTCTCCTTTGCACGTCGCAGTGCTAGAGGATGCCCTGACCCTATCTATCCATTTCTCCCCATCCACTCACCCACCGCCTGCCTACTTCAAAACGACCTCACGTGGATGAAATCCATCACGCAACAGCGACATTCTACATCTGGCTCTCTCTCGAATCTTTGCCCGCGCCCCTCAATTCGGGCCTGGTCATGTTCGAAGAGCTCCTGAGGGAGAAGACGATTGTCGTTCCCGGACAGTCCTTCGACATCAAGTGAGTGAGACCCAAGCCTCTTTTCCCCCTCTCCCCACCCCGTAGAAAGTGAAATCCCAAAAGCGGGAGGGGACATCTGAAACCACGCTTAAGCAACTACGAGACTCCGACTCACACGCTACTCTGTTGGAACTGGGTGGATTCGTACACCTTGCTCCCGTCCTACCGTCCCTTCGCCACACCAAAAAAAATAAAATAAAAAATAAATAAAAAAGTCCCGCCCACCGCCGAAACATTATCGACTCTCCCTGCGAAAAGTTCATCCGGATCTCGTACGGCCCTGAGATCGAGCAGGTGGATCGAGGCCTAGACGCTCTGGAGAGAGTCCTGGCCAAGGCCAGGTCTCCCGACTCGGGGCACGAGTTCAACAAGGGCTACAAGAGGACGAGGGAGGAGGAAGACGTCCTTGACCCTTCGTCTCCTCAGCGTCCCAGCAAGAAGTGAAGGAAGGAAATGCTCTCTACCTTTGGTCCTTCTCCTCCTCTCGATTCATTCCACCGAGTCCACGCGCAACCTCACTAGGGTGTTGTTGTTTTTTTGGATCTAGATCAGACGCGTGACAGACCTCCCCTGAAGACTGCATTCCCCATACATCGCTACATGGTAATCAGAAAGGATGAGAGAGAGAAAGAGAGAGAGGAAATGATCCCGAGTCTTGAAGAAGTTTAGGGGAGCAAGGGTGGGGTGGGGTCGAGAAGAGGTTTCCATTCTCACGTCATCTTGTTCGCCTGAGTTCGAGAAGAAAAGGAGGGCAAGGGTCGGATAGACAGTGTCGCGGTTAGTGGCCAGGAAAAAGAAATGCTCAAATCGAATCACGCGAGTCATCACAGATCCACGGTGGGGCCCCGTCTCAACTCACCTTCTTGTAGAGCGAGTCGATGACGTTACCGACATGCTTGAGCGTCTCCAGGGTGGCCTCGTAGGTCTTGTCCTCCTGCGGCTCGTCAAAGACAACGAGGCAGCCGGCGCCCTGGTCCAGGATGCCGTGGAAGACCTTGTCAAGGATCATCTGGCTTAGCTTGAGCTCGACCTCCCTGACCGGTTGCCTGACCTCCTTGGCCACGTGAGAGATCTCCACCCGGCTGTAGGGCTCGATGATCCGGAGCAGATTTTGCTCGAGCAGCGTGTCGTAGAGCGCAGAGAGGTGGTTTCGGATGATAGGATCGTTCGATAGTTCTAGTTACGAGGGAGGAAGGAAGTCATCGTTGCCCCGAATGATGGATAGGGGAAGGAAGGGCGAATGATTCATTCATTTTGATTTACTGAGCCCGAATGCTTGGTGATGACCATTCCGTGTTCTCGATGTTTGGGGAGGGGACGGGGGAACGTCACACTCACCATCCTTGTACGTTCTTAGTGCCTCCTCGAAGCCTTCCAGGCTCCTCTCCTCGTGAGCCTTGGCGACGGCCTTCATCGCCTCCACATCCTTGCCTGCATACTTGGTGGCGTACTTTCCACCAATGATGGCGTTTACGTCCTCCGAGAGATTGAGCATGATCTTGCAGAGGAGCATGTACTTGAGCGCTAGTGTCGCCCTTGGGTCCTCTTGCAACGCGAACCCTTCCAGCGTCTCGAAGAAGTAAGAGTAGCTGTCAAAGTGGTGCGGTTTGTGAGAATGGTGCTCATGTCAGTCGGCTGGGGAGGAATTTCAGCTCCGGAGATCGCCCAGAATCTTCAGCTCCTCTTACCCTGTCGTATAGTCCTTGTCCTCGGCGTGTAATACTCCGCTCTGCATGTCCAGTTGCGCTTGAAGTGTCGGTGGGCAGTAGATCGAGTTTGCAGCTGTTCGCGCCGATGTCAATGCAGCCTAATGGGTCCGACGCCAAAAAGGTTTTCATGACCGAGGTGGCGAGGCACAGGAGTGAGTGATCGATGCGGAGTCCGACAAAACCGGTGCAGAGGCCTGAGATGGACGTACCTTTGCTTTCGGGAAGTTGGAGATGGCATGGTTGACTTTGGATTCGAGGAGGTGAACCTCGGTGAGAATCATCTTGTCGTCAAGTTTCTTGAGCTCCTTGAGAAGCTGGTCGATGAGGGGAAGGGCCTCCCTGTAAGATTTTGCTTGGAAGTAGCTGAACAAGTTCGCGAGGCAGGGTGATGAGGAAAAAAGCAGGAGTATGAGGGTCAGGGACAGAGACTAAAGCACGACTTGGTCGAGAAGCGAGTGGAAGTTCCAGTCGAGGAGCGGCACTCACAGCCCGATCAGCTTGGTTTCCAAGTTCTGCTTCAAGAAAATCCTCTTCTCCTCCTTGGCCCACTCCGCATTCTCCTTCGTCACTTGGATCTGGATTTGGCTGCTACCGGGGATCTCGGAGAAGTAGTCGATGAGTGTTCGAACTGGGCGGGCGAGCGATGGAAGTGGAAGGAAACTCGGGTCAGAATGGATGCTTGTGCCGGACCCAACCCAATCGACTACGCACTGAGCTTTGCAGTCTTGGCTTTGGCTATCGAGGCCATGAATGTTCTCGATGAACGAACTGTATCTGCTAGCGCGGTTGCATTCCTGTCACCAGGATTCGAGTAAGAGGTCGGGAAACAAAAATCTCGCTCAGGTTTCAGGCAATTCACGGCGGATACTCCAAAGGTCAGGATGATTCGAAGTCAAATCGATGTTGAAGATGACTGACTTTGTGTCTTTGTAAAGCTGACCCAGCCGCAAGAGAGCCGCCTCCTGCTCCTTCAAAGTCGCCTCGTCTTCCTGGGCTGTTTTTGGCGGTCAGAGGGGAGGTTGATTCAAGGTGGGCAAGCATGGGAAGCGGATTAGTAGGACAGCCTCACCACTCCCTTTCCTCCTTTGAGAGGCACTCTATCGCACTGCCCCCATCGCCAGGGGCCGGCCCTTTTCCGCCCGTTCCCTTGAAATCTACTGACAGGTCTTGTTTTCCAGGATGCTTTTCAGGATTGCTTCCCCCTCGACGACGTTTCCCGCCTCGATCGCCGCGTTGGCACCGGCTACAGTCTGCTCGACCGCCATGTCTCGGGTGGTTTGGGTGGGTTGTGTGGAGGCCCTTGGCTCTTGTTCGGATCCTTCCTCGAAGATATCCCGGATGCTGACAATTGCTCCAGTGCAAGGCTTTGGGTAAGAAGAGAGAGAGATGGGGGGGAGGGGAGGTCAAGTGAGAGTGTGGAAGACAATGAGATACTGTAAGCGGGGAGCGGAAGGTGGAAGAAGGGCTTGGGAGCGTAAGGGAGGTGCTGTTAGCGGAGAGGTGGGAATGTATGCCAATGCGTATGATGCTCCAAAGGGTGGTTGGTGAGGTTGGTGTCGCTGGGTGTTGTTGCATTACGCGTAGGTGGGGCCAAGGTGATCGAAGAAGAAGCTTTGACCTCCTCTTCCTCCACTCGGACCACTAACCGGCTCTTTCTTCCCTCTCTTTTTTATTTCTCTAAGAAAGGAGGAAAATTAAACAACATGAGTTTTCCAAGATAAACGGCCAACGACGGTGAAGCGAATTTGTCCCAAAGCTCACTTTTGCCCTTTGCTGGTCGAGTGGGCGTGAGGTGAAAGGCTCACGTTCCAATGCGCCTTCCAAACCAAAATGCGAAGCTCTTTCCCGATCACCTCTACCAGAGTCGAGTCGATTTGATTTGCTGATCCCTTTTCCACTCGATTTCGGTAGGGCCATCCAGAATGCGTAGGTCAGTTCCCTCAAATCTATATAAACCTCTTCTCTGCCCGCATCCCTTTCCTCTGCTCCTCACTCTTCTGTGCGTATCAGCTCCTACCCCCTACCTTTCCCCTACTCCTCAATTCATCACCATCTCTCTCGCACTCCTAGAAGCCCTAAGATTACTGACATTGATTCTCTCTTCACTCTTCTATTCGCCACCATTCGCAGGGCCTTTTGGCTTAGATCAAGTGTAGTATCTGTTCTAAATAGATTAACGTCTATTTCGTAACCTCCGGGTTACTTAAACGTTAAACTTCTTTTTGCATAACGGGGTGTCTGGCCTTCTGCTTGCAGTGGCTGACTACCAATCGTGTCCTCGGCCTTTCACTCCCGCCTTGAGACGCGAACCGTCCCCCTTTTTTACCCTCACCGAGGTCTTCCTCTTCGGTTGAGGGTGTTTTTTTCCCATCCTGGTTGCTTACGTAATTGTTTGTCATCCTCTTTCGTCCGTTGTACCCTTGTCTCGATCGATTCAGCTCTACTCAGCTATCACCACTCCCATCCTCATCGACACCTGTGGCCCACGAGCCCGTTCTGTCTGACAATTTGGCTTCCGTACGATCTGAGGACGATCTGCAGCTGAGTGGGAGTGGCTGGGGCGAGTGGGCCGGTTGTGATCATACCATGCCCCCTTTTGGTGGAAAACTGTTGGGGCGAAGAACGGAAAACGAAGGGTAAAGGCCTCGGAAAGGTATGCAAAATTCAGATAAAAAAATAGAATAAAAAAAAAAACAGAAGAAAAGAAGGAAAAACGCGGAATGAGAAGCAAGAGAGAAGGGAAAGAAGAGGGGAGAAGAGCGGTCTAAGTGCATATGATCGCAATCACGGAAGGGGGAGAGTGACTGCGAAACAGTGGGTAAGGCTCTTCCTGATAAGAGTCCAGGCAAAGGTTGAGCCTTATGGGACCTTCTCCTTCCGTTTTCCTGTTTTCAGAGTGAGATGTTCTTATTTTTATTTTTATTTTTATTTTCCCTTTATTTCGCTTCATCTTCTTCATGTCTTCGTAAAAGTACAGCGGTGAATGGCGTCGGTGGCGGGGTAGAGAAGCCCAGCAAGTGGGGGGCTGGGGGAAGGAGGGAAGAAAGCGGAGGAAGGGGAATGAGGTGCGATCGGACGGTACAGTGACGGCGGGGAAGAAAGGGTGAGGGACGTGGTTCCCAAGGATGAAGGCGGAAAAGGAAAACTCTTCTCTGATCAAGGCAAAGAGAGAGAGGGGATGACAACGGGTCGATATCTTCCCATCCCTTCTTTCTTTCTTGGCTCCTTGCCCAACCGTCTTCAGCCAGACTTCCAATGGACATGCCAGCGACTCGCACCTCGGAAATGAACCCTCCCAAGCAGCAGCGAAGAAGAGTGCTTCGCTAACAAGAAAAGGAAAAAAGAAAGGCATTCGCCTCGTCACCTTCTTCGTCCCAGCCTTTCACCCGTTGTTTTTTGTCAAGTCCCTGCAGCAAACAAAAAAGGGTAGACGCCCTCGAGCTTCTGACGATGATTCCTCGCCAAATTATTCTCTTCCTTTTCCCTCCCTTTCAGGAAGATTACTTCTTGTCCTTGCTACGAACTCTAAAACCTAGATTCAGGGTGATGCCGCAATCTACCCCCCTCACATCGCCGCTTGGATCAGCGTCTGTGGATCAATCGGGCGAAGAAGTGACCCGACGGATGATAGGGTGGGAGTCAGTAGGATTGGCCATCATACTTGGTACTTTCCATCGCAACTCGGGGAGGCGAATGCTTACAATGTTGTCACCCTTGAGCAAGATCCGACCAAGTTCCTTCCTTTCGCCCTTCTTGACCCACACCTCCTCGGCCTCTGTCATGGTGACATTCATGAACTCGTCAAAGCCCTGTCACACAAGTTCCAGGAAGAGAAAAAAGGGAAAGGATGCCCCGTGCGTGTGGGAGAGAAAGAGAGAGGTGTTTGAAAAAGGAAGGCCAAGTCAGTTTTCATAACATACCTCGCCAGAAACTGCAACAGGCTATAGCAACTTGTCTGATGCCGCGAGGGCTTGACCCCGCAGATGCTCTGATCACGCAGAGCATCTCTCCCCTCTGACCAAAGAGGCATCATGAACGCGGGAGAAGAGGTTGCTGTAGGCCCAGACAAACTAAAAGTACCCTCCGGAAACAGAAGAACAAAAGCAAAAAAAAACCCAACCATTCCACCCTCACTTCTGATCCAAGGGGAGAGTTGGGAAACGGAGCGCGAACTCACGATGATCTTTCCCTCGATTCTGAAGTCAACATTGTCGTAGAGCCAAAGCGAAACCCTGGACTGCTGCTGAAGGTGCTTGAAGATGATGTTGATCGGTTGGACCGTGACCTTTTGCCTGGACGACATCTTCTATGATTACTTTTCCTTCCCGAGAGGAGAGCGAGGGGTTCTTACTCTGGATCCGGAACGCTAAATGTGGAAGGAAAAATCTGTAAGAAAGGGAGATGGAGCTCAAAAAGAACTAGCGTATCCCTTTCGATGCTGGAGGGAAGTTGCCGGCTTGTTGTACTCCAGGATTGTTGTTTTCTTCACTCGAACGAGAGCCCGGAATGAAAAATGGAAGGTCGCTTTCCAGAGATACGTATCCTTTCGCCTTGATTCTCTCCGGATGGTGGTTGGGACGAGGTTATCGGTGTGTGGGTTGGCGACTTGATCAAAGGTTGGTGGAAGGCAGGGAGAGTGCAAGTGGATAATGAATGACAACCCTTGGTGTCGAAAGACGCAGGTGGGGAAGAAAAACGAAGCGACGAGGCACCTTCCCCAGCCGCGTCACGTGATCGCATACCAAACGACACACGACCATCAAGTCAAGAACAGACTGACAAACAAAGAAGTCCACTCTACATTCACGCTTCACTATAGTAGGGATGGGGGGGGGCAGCCGCCTTTGGGAGTTGTCGACGACAGCAGAGTCAAAAAAAACTTTCGCCAAGATACCTCTTTTCAATGCCTCCTTCCTGGCATCATTTAAGTGAGGAGTACGATCCGGGGTCTTTTCCCAGGAAAAAGAAAGGGCAAGGTGAAAGATGACCTGAGGGTTTCATTGTTGTACACACATGTTTTACATGACATCTTGTTTCCCCCTTCCCCCACCATTTTATTCTCCCTTTCTCTACTCCTCTTCACCCCTCTTCTCTTCGTCACCTCCGTTTGCTCGAGCCGTCTCTGAGTCGTCGTCGCTCTCTTGTCGCTCGCTGGTGAGGGAATCGCCGCCGGCCTCCGATCCTTCGACAGGTGCAGCTTCCTGTCGTGGTTCTGGCTCCGACTCTTCTTGTTCCTCTTTTTGAGCCGCTTCTTGAGCGGATTTCTGTTGAGCTGCCGCCTGCTGTGCTCTCCAAGCATGGGCCATCTGCAAAAGCTTAAAGGACGGCTTTCCCTTCTCCTCGTCGTCGGGGAAGAGCATGTCGTAGTACTGCCAGGGGCAAGACGAGGATAGGAAGAGGGTTAAACGCGGTGAAATAGGGACCAAGATTTTTCAAACAGGATGTGTCAGTCTACAACTCTCTCTCTCTCTCTCTCACACACACAGAGTGGAAGGATGAAAGAATATGCTAGCAACGGTCGAAAGAAGGGGGGCCACCGGAGAAGATGCCGGAGCGTAGACAAGGGGCGGCCGACTCACCTCTTCCATGGTGCCGCTTCCATCCTGCAGCTCTCTCCTCTTCTTGACGACCCTCGGCATCCTGGATTGAACGCCTTCGAGACTCTTCTGATTTCCATGCTCCATCTCAAAGGCCTTCCATGACTCAAGAAGAACGACACGCTGCCGTGGAGAGGAATGGAAATGGGGAGGGAACGGGAAAGGAGACCAGCGTGAGCGTTTCGTGGGTATGGGAGCACGACTCTCAGATGGGGGAGGGGGGAGGGGAGGAACTATGTTCCCGAGATCGCGACTCTCACCTCTTCCTTGAGGCCCTTGGATTTGAGATCCTTGTATGCCCTCTCAAAGACTTCCCTGGTCTCCCTCTTGGCCTCTTCACGCCTCTGCCGACGCTCCTCGATCTGTTCCTCGGTCAGCACCTTCTCCTTCGCCTTCTTCTCAGCTTCCTCGTCCTCGTCCTCATCCTCATCATCGTCATCATCTTCGTCCTCCTCCATTGCCACAGCCTTGCCGATCTTGCTGAGAGCGTAGCTGATCCAGACTTTGACGTGGCCGCTCCTTTCGAGCAGCCTCTCATACAGCCCGTCGACCCTCTCCCACTCCCTCTCCTCGAACTCAAAGTCGATGTAGGCCTTCCATAGAACCTCGGGCATGTCGAGCCCCTCTCCCTGGCCGACGCCGAGCTCAAAGACGGCCCTGGCACGGTCGATGTCGAACAGGTTCTTCTCCAGCTCGGCGAATCGGACCCAGGTCCTGCTGTTACTCGCGTCCCACTCGAGAGCCCTCTCGTAGATCTTCCTTGCCCTATCAAACTCCTTGAGGCTCAGCTCCATCTCCACGTATGCCCGGAAGAGCCTCTCCTTGGGGGCCATGCCAATTGCGGCGCCCATGATTTTCCTGGCGGCAGTCAAGTCCAGTCTTCGGATCTCGAACTGAGCGTAATTGATCCAGAGCTTGGCAAAGGTAAAGATCTTGTGCGGTACAAGCGCGACGGCAGCCTTGTACACCTCCCTGCTCCGCTCGTAGTCCTCCGTGTCGATCTCCTCGAACAGGGCGTAGCGCAACCAGAGGAAGATGTAGCGTCTCCAGTGCCTCTTCTCGTTCGAAGGGGGTACGTGGGAGATGGCACGCTCGTAGAGCTCCCTCACCCTTGCCTTGGCCTTCTCCAGCGTCTCAGGTGGGGAGCCGGAGGAAAGGGCGGACCTGAAGGCATCCTCCTCGAGACGAGTGTAGTCGAACCAGGTGTCGTAGTTTTTTCCCCCTTCCTCGACGAGCTCCTCCTCGTACTGGATTCTCCTCTTACCCAGCACTGTGTCCTCCACTCCGGCGGTCGTGCCGAACTGCTTCTCGAAGCGGGTGTAGGAAGAGTAGATGCCTTGGCTCTTGGCCCTCGGGAGCCGCTCGAGGGCGTACTTGTAGATCACCCTGGCCCTGTCGTACTCCTTGGCCCTGGTCTCCATCTTGGCAAAGGCCGTATAGACGCTCTGGGCTTTCTCCATGTTGTCCTCCTCTTCGCCGAAAAAGTCGAGCGCCATCTGGAACACGGTCCTGGCCTTATCCAAGGCCCCCCTATCCTCCTCGAACTTGGCCCATCGGATCCACTGCTTGGGTGTTGGGTGGCAGGTGACGGCCCTCTCCCAGATTTGGCTCGCCCTCTCCAACTCGCCGTACCTGAGCTCCATGGCGATGTATGCCGCCCAAGCCTTCTCGTCCGGCTCCCAGCTCATCCACCTCTCAAAGATTTGCCTGGTCCCCGCCACGTTTCCAAGGATCTCTTCGAGGTGGACGTACTTGTACCACAACTGATCGATCCTCGGCAGGATGGAGACGGCGCGGTCGTAGAGGTTCCTGGCGTGCTGAACGTTCCTCGTCTTGAGCTCCTGCTCCGTGTACCTCAACCATAGAGGGATGTGATGCGGGTCCGTGTCGAGCGCCCTCTCGTAGATCGACCTGCACCTATCCATCTCCCCCTGGGACGCCTCCCAGGTCGCGTACTTGATCCAGTTGGTCATGTTGGATCTCAGCCTCATGATTGCATCCTCAAACTCCTTCCTCCTCCTTCCCCTGTACTCTTCCAGCTCCTCGAAATCTTCAACCCTTTGCTTTGGAGCCACATGAGCCGGTGTCTGCCTCTCCTGAGCCTCCCTGAGGAGCTGCTCGGCGGAGATCTGGACCGGCGCAGGCGCCCTGTTCTTGATCCGCGGTGCCCTGGCGTCTCGTGACATATCGATCCAGGTTCCGATGGTGGTTGGGGTCCGATGCAGAGTGTTGACGGTGTGAGGAGGAAGAGAAGAAGGGAGGGATGACGAGTTTGGCCCGACTACTGGGTTGCCTCCGCTTGCGATCTAGATAGGATCGAGATCGAGCCCAGGGGTACTGGTGATTCCAGGGTATACAAGAATCGGGGTCGATGCTAAAAGCCTGACTTTGAGAGATACCGAGAAAGCCGAACGTAGCGAGTGATTTTCTTTCCCCCTCTTTTTCTTCCTCCTCGTCTTTCTTCTTCCTTGTACACTGTGACGGTGCCTGTTTGAATTCCGAAGACTGCTGAAGAAGAGTAGAGTGAGGAAGTGGTGGAGGTAATCGTTTCCTTGGTCGGAAGGAGGACAGACGGAGAAGGGCTGATGGCAAGGTGCAGATGAAAGGTGATCGGACGAGGGTGCCTACCTCCTTCACTCGCTTTGGTTTGTTCAGTGAGGAGCGAGTCTGAGGACGAGGTCACGTGCGAGGATGGCGAAAAGCCCTCAACCCACACCCAACCGCCCAGCAAGCCCAGGACTGCTGGCCCAAATCTGGCCCAAATCTGGCCCAATGGTCGATCAAACCCTCCACCCAAGCGAATCTCACAATTCTCAAACCTCTCTTCTCCCACTCCCTCTCGAGAACTACGAAAGAGAAGCCACAACCCATATGCGACCACCTAGGCTAGCACCCAGAGCAGGTAATCTCACACGACGATCCTAGCAATCCAAAACTTCCAAAATCATCAACGACGGCGGCAAACCAACATAACCGACGGGCGGGATGAGGCTCGCTTTTTGGTGCCTCTCCTCTGTTCCCTTCCCTTCGCTTTCATTGGATCCCCCATCTCTCCATGACCTTCATGTGATTAGCCCTGGCTCCAACAACACTCCATTTTTAATTAGCTGGTTGGGCTAGCGGTCGGGGGCTGGCGGTGGTCCGGAGGGATGAAAGGGGGAGGGGAGGGACAAAAACCCTCAACCCTTATGCTTCCTTCCCCTGGTCATCCATCCATCCTTCTTTTCTCATGGTGGGATTCCATCGGAGAGGGACGAGTTTGAGCAAGTTTGAGAGAAAAATGCTGCTGCAGTGCTCTTGAACGCATCAACACCTGGTGTCAGTCTGGTCTTGCTCATACCTCACCCATACAAAAAAATCCTTCCCACCCAACCTCCTTTCGCACTGCTACCGGTTGGAAATTGCTCACTATGTCTGACTATTCGATCCTGTTGATTCGCTCGATTCGATAGCCTCTGTGAGAATCCCCACCCCGAACCCACCAACTGAGGGAGTGCGGAAACCCTGTTGTCGATCTGACTCCGTCCCGACTGAGAGAAAGAGACGTGGGAGGTAGTGAAAAACGAAGAGCTTCGATGCTAAGGAGATGCTCTGCGAAGCTCTGAGGTGATTACAAGAAGGGAAGAGAAGAGAAGAGTGAGAGTCGAAGGGTTGAGAAGAAGTAGGAGAACAGGATGCCGCCGCGAGCACCTTGCTGCCCCAGAGTGTTTCAGAAAACCCACTTTAACGGCACTAAGGGCCAAAAGCAAAGGCAAGTAGTTTATTAAATTTCTTCACTCGGGGGGGAAGGAGGAGGAGGAGGAGGAGGAGGAGGAGGAGGAGGAGGATGGGTAGCTGTTGAAAGGAGTGAGACGTTCTTAAAAAGTCATCTCATCATCCATCAATCATCATTGCCATCATCCCCTTTACCCATCCTTCTAGCCGTTCCTCACCCCCTCTCGACTTACTTCGGTCCAGTCGAACGAGAGTGAGAAGAGTTGTTATTCAATGCATCGTTCACTCTACCGTACCCACCTTAAAACATACCATCCCCATCCGCTCCGCATCCAAAACCCCCTCAACCCTCAACCCGCAACCCGCAACCCGCAACCCAAGTCAACCCCTTCCACGTCTCATCCGCCTTTTTCTTTTCCTTTGCCACTCGAAAGGGAACCTTGATCTCTTCTGGAATCGGCTCAACCGACCAAAGGAAACAGAGGAGGCGGGAGAGAAGAATCCAAAAAAAGCCTCGCAACTTGAACGAGCCTAAACTCGATCAAGCGCAGCGCAGTCACTCCTGCCATCAATAACCCTTGCTTTAAGGCCTCATCCAACCATCATCGCCTTTTTTTTTGGCTTCGAGGTTGCCGAACTTGGTGAGGGAGGGCGGCACTTGCTTGCTCGATTGCTACACCATACTGTCACGCACCCTCGACCTCTCATCCCAATACAACCGAATCTCAACCTCATTTCAAGGCAAGGGCTTTGGGAGAAACAGCTCAGCGGCAAGCCACCCATCATCCTCAGCCCTCCCCACCGATCCAACTACCCACCCACCAAAGCCCCCCCCCCTGGCCCTCCTGCAAACATCTCCCTCTCCCGCCAAAAACTCTCGACGCAGAGAAAGGTTGATTTCACTCAATAAGAACGGGTTCAAGGCTCAAACATCCGTTCAATTTCGACCATTAGCCAACCATCTTTACCTATCGCCCAGCTGTTTCCAAAATCCAAAATCATCCGGCGGAGGGCATTCAGGGAGAGCGAAAAGAGAGAGAGAGAGAGAGCGAGAGAGAGTGAGAGAGCAGGAAGAAGAGTTGGGAGGAGGCTTGAATAGGAGGAGGCTTGAAATCACCTCGATCCGTCTTGAGCCATCGTAGCAGGGCCTAAGAGCCATTCTGAGCCAACATCTTGCCGGCACCTATCCCTTGCCATGCCAGCCTAAACCTACCCTCCTTTGACTCCCTCTCCTATGCCAACTCTCTTTCGCTCCTCACCTTGACCACACCCTCTCATTCAAGCAAAGACGAACACACACACACACACACACACACACACACACACACACACACACACACCCCTCTCCCTTGAACACCATCTCGAACAGCTGCGAAAGGGTGTTAGATCCGAGCCGTGCCTCTTCCAAAGGAGGATCCCGACCTGCCCGTCAGCTAGAAGCTCTCATCCATCCTTCACTTGTCCCGGCCAAACAAAGCAAAACAAAACAAAGCCCCTCTCAGTCAACCGTCTCTCCTTCTACCATCAACCAACTGCTTCCAACCTGCTCTCAACCATCCTCAAGCCCTCCAACACCTCACTGCATCCTGTTTGGCTTGCAGGTGCAGCCACAACTCAAAGTTGGCTTAAAACAATAAAAAAAATCCCTCCCCGCCCTCTTCTCGGAGCCTTTTTTTCGCGTTGCCGCCACCTCACGCTTTCGAGTGACTGGGAAATTCATCTTTGATAAAAGATCAATCTACAATATACATTCATACACACATACAGACAAAAACACTCCGCGCTGCTCGTTTCTCCCCATCTGAGGAGAACCCAACGAGAATCACTGGAAGAGGGTTCAAGGTTCCACATTCGCACCATGCTGGCTTCCTTGCCACCTCCAAGTCCCGTACCATCCATCTCCAGCCCAAACTTTAGCAGTATGACGGCCAAGAGCCCGTCCTCAACCTCTCTAGCCCAACCCAAGAGCAACACTACGGCCACGGTCAAGTTAGCCTGTGCCTCTTGCATCAGGGGTCACAGGACATCCACCTGCAACCACAAGGATGGCTCTAAAGGGCCCCTCTACCCGATCAGGGCCAAGGGAAGACCACCGACCCAGTGTGACTTTTGCCGCAAGAAGAGGATGGAGAGTGGCCGTCATGCGAGGTGCGACTGCATCCAGCCAGGCTCCAGCTCTGCACCCAACCTGAAGCCACCATCAGCTGCCTCGTCCGGTGCAAAGGCCAACGGCGTTCGGACGAGCGTAAAAAGGAAGAGGGGTAGCAATGGTAGCCCAGCATCTCAAAACCATCTCGTGCCCATCCTCCCACAGAGCGTCGATCGAGATACCCCCAAGTCGGCCCCTACGGGTTGCCTCACCGGCGTTGGCAACTCAAGCCCAGAGCCTCCGACTTCCCCACCCTTCGACCTGACCACACGGACAAATGCTGGTCCAACCTCTCCTGCGTATCAGTGGTCTTATCATCCATTTGCGTCAGCGCCGCTCCCCCCCATCACCTCTTCCACACCGTCATCGATTCTTCCCTCCGACTGGACACAGGGTCTCACCCTCCCGCCTCCCGTTCTCCCTGTCCTGGCACCGCCATATCCTCATGAGGGTCCTTTCCGCCCGCAACAGAGGTCGCCTAGGACACCGAACAACGAAGTCCATCCGGATCTCATCTCGGAGCCCGTCATCTTCTCGAGGGCTTCCCTCTCTCTGTCAAACCTCATGAACCCTTGTCACTGCCAGACCTCGGGCGTATGCGCCTGCTGCAAGAGCGCCAGCGGCATCTCTTCTTCCAAAAGGAGGAGAGACACCGTGGAGGCCGACTTGTCATCTTCGCCGAAGAGCCCTCTCTCGTCGTCAAGGGCGGACATCAGTCGATGCTGCGAGGACTCCTCGGTCGATCGGCCTCGCCGGGACCAGCATCCCGACATCTCGTCGTCGTCTCCGTCTTCATCATCGTCATCGTCGTCGTTGTCTTCGACCTCTCCCACCGTCAACGTCTCATATGCAAGGCCCAGCTGCTGCGTTGGTCCGAAGGGACCACAGGAGGCGGCTGACCCTGCCTCGGAGCTTTCGGCGGCGAGTAAGAAGAGCTGCCCCTCATCCACCTCCTTGTCAGCCCCGAGCATCGATCTGCTCCTACGAGCCGTCGACATGTCGACCGAGTTCGTCCCACCAGAGTGCGGCTGCACCCAAGGTTGCCGATGCGCCAGTTGCGCGGCCAAGAGGGTCGAGGTCCCGTCCTCTTCGTCAAGTGACGGTCTCGCGCTCTCCGTCATCAATGACGAATCGAGGTCTGACCCTTCGCGACCAAGAGTGACCGAGGACTGCGACACTTGCCAAGCTTGCGACCTCGGCCTGAACAAGCCTAGCGGGATTGAGGCGGTGGACAAGTGGATCGATTCCGATAGAAGGCAGGCGGATGATCAAGCTTCCACCTCCGCCCTCGTCGGCAGCCAAATGGGCAGGAGGCTTGACGAGGAGAGCAGGAGGAGGAGGAGGAGGACCACTCCATCGATACCTTCCCCTCCTTGCTCCACTTACTTGAACACGACTCTCAGACGCGAGACGAGGTGGGAGAGAAGAACCTCCTCCTCCGCTTCGTCATCCTTACGATCAGCTTCATCCAGAGCCTCTGGCACCTTGGGCGACGATGAGGTGCTCCACGGTGGGCTCATGACGACCGTCGTCAAGACTACGACGACCACGTCGAGTAACGGCTCAAGAAAACGTAGTTCTACCTCTGCTTCGGCTTGCTCTTCCTCCTCCTCCTCCTCCTCCTCCTCCTCAAACGATAACTTGGAAGGTACGACCGATGGTGCGCTCAACGGTCACCCCTCCTCCTCCTCCGGCAACAAGAACACCAACACAGAAGGCCATCATTCCGGCACGAAAGGTGGTGGGAAAGAGGTCCGAGCCGAACTCGTGCTTGTTCATCCCTCCTGCCCGGACTGCCTGGACGTGGTCAGGAAGAAGGGTGTAGGGGTACTCTGTCAGGTTGAAAAGAGTCGGAAAAGGTCCCGCCCACCTTCCTCCTCCTCCTCCTCCTCCTTCTCCCAAAGCGAAGATGAAGAGGTCCAAGATGAGGTTGAGTCATAAGGTCCCCTCGGCGGGCGGGAGCTTGATGATGTGATTTCCCACCCCCCCCCCCCCCCCCCCCCCCCCCCCCCCCCCCCCCCCCCCCCCCCTCCCCAAGGGAAAAAACCCTTATATCCCCCGCAACAACCCCTTCGTTTCGTCCGGCTTGAATCAGAAGCATTTTCTCCCTCTGCTCCCCCCCCCTCATATGTATTTCTTCCCAACATGAAGTCTATCTAACCACTCTATCATTAAAAAGTATTGGGATCGAGACTCTGTGATTTCCTCGATCCGGGAAGGAGGGGGGTTTTGGGCATGACTCTTTTTTGAACGACCTTTTGTCGACCTCCTCTTCTTCCGAGAGACAGAAATTTTCGCACCGACCCACACTTTGAGAGTAGAGAGGCGAGACCCAGAGAAAAAACGGCCCTGGATGATCGACGTTCTGAGTCTTTGATGGGTTCGGTTGGAGCCCAAATGGACCTTCTTTGGAAGAAGGAAAGAGACTTGACTTCAAGCCTTGTAACCCTGATACTTTTCAGCGTAGGATTCGAATTCGTCACCGAACTCGGAGTACCACCTCTGAACGAGAGGGATGCCCCTACCTGCGCTGATGGTGTCCAAGTCCATCTCGAGACCCTTTGAGAACTGTTGGATGAACTCTTGGACGGTCAGGGAGTTGACGGCTCCTAGGTGCTTCTTGTTGTCGTCTGGGTTGGACCTCTCCCTGTGAAGGTCGGTCCCTACGGAAGGAGGGACCACCTCCACCACTCTTAGGTTCGGATAAGGTTTGGAGAGTTGGACCCTCTGAGTCATGGTCCAGAAGTGGACGAACGCTTTGGTTCCGTTGTAGCTGGCGAGATTTTTTTTGGTTTTGGTTGAAGGAAGGAAGGAAGGAAGGAAGGAAGGAAGAAGGGGGTGAACGGATGTGAAAGAACGATCGTAAGGATCCGACGCAAGGCTTCCCCCGCCACACACTCACACTGGGTTGATGATGCTGTAAGGTAAGAACCCGAGCACGCTGGAGACATTGATGATGACTCCAACCGGCTTCTTCTTCAGGTGAGGCAGGAAGAGGGTAGCAAGGTGAATGGGGCCCCTTATGTTGATGTCGATCTCATTATCCGCCTTTTCGAGTTCCAACCCATCCAATTCCAAAGGTCTCTGAACTCCAGCATTGTTGATCAGGCAATCCACATCCGGATTCTCCTTCATGACCCTTTCGACCAAAGTACCTAGTTCGGAAACCTTTCCAGTATCCTGAACGTAGTACTTGACCTCTACACCATCCTTCCTTCGGCTTTCGAGATTCGAGCGAGCTCGTTCGAGTTTGGACTCTGTCCTACCTACTAGGATCACCTTCTTACCTAGAGTTTGAAAATGTTCTGCCATGGCGTAGCCTTTTTTTTTTTTTTTTTTTTTTTT